>CM055266.1:156826242-156934463 GCA_029237695.1 Conchocele bisecta
TGGCTGACTGAACGTATGATTCCATTAATTAGATAAACGACCCTGACTGGCACTTGGGTCAGACTGGACTGACTATGCTTATAATTTCGGCGGTATGTCTCGCTTTCCGTTTTGACTGCGGAACACTAGATTTCACTCAGGCATGTATACGTTATTTAGTTTTGCTTAGGGCCAACCCTACATACAAGTATTATGATAATCGTACCTACATGTATACATACTGTAAAATACATACATATACAATTAAAAGGCAGACGACAAATAGGAATTCAGCATTGTACGGGTTAGTCATGCATCCAGACATGAATACCCGCGCAGCATTTAATCCCGCCCCCATCGTTTTTGCCGCGAATATTATGGAACATCTGATTGGCTGACTGAACGTATGAACCCATTCATTATATAACCGACCCTAACTGGCACTTTGGTCAGACTAGACCATGCCAATAATTTCGGCGGTATATCTCGCTTTCCGTTTTGACAGCGGAACACTGGATTTTACTCAGGCATGCATACGTTATTTAGTTTTGCTTAGGGCCAACCATACATACAAGTATTATGATAATCGTACTTACATGTATACATACTATAAGGTGGACGTCTCTTGCGCGTGATGAATTCCATATGGGTTCTACATTTAACGGGAAATTACTTTTTATTTGGGACTTTCTTTCTAGTTTTCACTGTTTCCGATCATGACTTGTGGCGTAATGTTTGTCATACATGTATATAGTATGGTCACCTTTTAACTCGTTTGTTTATATTTTCAGAGGATATGACACTACAGGAATACGTTAATCTATTTGATGGAACGAACGTTTTTTCTGATATCTGGGGCCCGTTTCACTAACAAATCTTAGTTTGTTCATAAGTTCGAACTTAAGTTATAACTTATGACAAAAGTTATGACCGACTTAAGTCATTGCTTATTTGGTTTCACAACACAAACTTAAGACGGTCATAACAAGTCCGTCATAAGTTACAACTTAGTCATTGTTTACAGCTTTGGTATGTGCCGCGCGGGGCTTATATTTTATGATGAATTTACTTTCCCTTTATGTGTTTTGCCAACTAGTGAACCTTATACTGTAATATAAACTGGCATATGACATGAAACAGCAACAAAAGAAGCAATTAACAATGTTTTTATTTTTTCATTCCAATAAAATGGTAGTTCGACCATTTTTTAAATTTTACTTAGATTACTTCATTAACTCAGAAATCACGTTTCAGAGTCAGCAGAACACATGTACTGTCGATTATTAATGGTATGTCCGGTCAGATATGGATGTATCTGATACAACTACCGAATGACAAATTATATTTATTTGAACTGGACACGGGTAATTTGTTGATTACATGTAGAAATGCATGCACTGTGTGAGTCAGTGTCACACATATAGGATTGCCCCTGAACATGTTTACCAGTATAGGACTGGATTAATGCGCACGTGCGTTCAGCGGACGGGTCTGACATTTTTGTTAAATGCGTCAGGACTGTTTCTCCATCTAGTCTGAAAACCAGGTATCTCCTTATCAGAAACGAAACAAAGGCTAACACTATCCGCAAAAGTTATACTCCACTTTCTAGAACCACTTGATTTGCGAATGTTGTATATCTCTCCAGTAACCGCCAGGGTACTACCAGTTGCGTAAAATCGCAATGCAGTCAACACTTGCAATGACACTGACAGACTGTGTGATCTCAGGGTAGACCGTATAATGTCCGACACCGACACCGACACCGAGAGACCGACAGACACCGACCGACCAACTGACATCAACACCCGACCGACACCGATTGACACTGACCGACACCGATTGACACTGATAGACACTGATAGACACCGACCGACACCGCCCGACACTGACCGACACTGACTGACACCAACAAACCTACACCGATCGACACCGATCGACACACCGACCGACCGACCGACCGACCGACCGATACCGACTGATCGACCAACACTGACTGACACCGACCGACACCGACCGACTGACAGACCGACCGACACTGACTGACACTGACCAACTGACACCGACCAACTGATACCGACCAACTGACTGACACCAACCGACAAACAGACATAAATGAACAGCATACAGATGGTTCGTTACGAGCCGGCTCATCTGGATCTACAGTGGTTGTAAATGTTGTCGATAACTGGGCATAACGAATACTGGTAACGACATGACCTACATCACAAATAGCAATACACGGGTAACTATCACAGGTGTGGCTATCTATATGTAAGCATATAGGGTTTATATGGCAGATACTTGCTAAAATAGTACGTATGAAGTGAACATTTACCTGCTGTCAGTGAATTGTTTTCTCCACCCTCGGCTCACATGGGGGCATCCATCTTTGTTTATTTCATTAGTTCCGACTTAAATATTTAAGTTATAACTTAAGACTGCTAGCTACCTGTCTTAGTTTTCCATCGTAAATTTCGATTGTCGTTCTTGCTAAGATGTTTTGTGAAACGGACTAAGCACGTACTCCGGACTTAAGTTATAACTTATGACAAAAGTACTTGCTTAGTTCGTTAGTCAAACGGGCCCCTGATGCGTAAGGAAGACAAATGATAGTTGGTAACGACACGTGTGCATACATGTGAATTAGAACACCATGTCCGACTGTTTAAGGTCGATTTCACTCAACTATGTTGCATGTATGTCTAGATAGTCTGCTTTATTGTGCATGCCCCACATGAAAATACAAGGTTTAGTACTTATTCATTGTTTGCGTATAACCACTGTAGTTGTGAATGAGACTGGAAAAACGGGGCTTATGGGGTATGCCACCAGCGTAGTATGCACATCCGTGTAGTCTGATCGGGATCTGGTGTACACCGTCCGCTATTCCGTGAATTAAACGCCTGTCATGTTTCTAAAGCAACATACATTATATATCGTTATTAGCCAAAATATGTGTCATATTTGATCAGGAACTAAACATAAATCGCATAAACCCAATGTTGCCTGTCACAGTCACATTTATGTTCCTATTTCTGCTTACAATAGCTGTTTCAATCACTAACCAACTAACTAATATTTGACAAGAATGTTTAATTCACGTGCCGCAGTTATGGTATAATTCAGAGAGTCCGTTAACTTGACATATATTTGGAACATTAACATTGTGACAATTAACCGTCAATAGGAACAATTAGTAAACCTAACTGCATTGCATGTCCAAGTTCATAGTGACAAATGCTTGTTTCAGAACGATAATATTATGAACCTTTTCATATTGACCTCATTACATGTATGTGTTTATGCTTTCATAGTGACATTTATGAACATTTTCATAGCTACTAATGATTGTCAGAGAACGGAAATCTTATGCAAATTTTCATAGCGACTAATGTTTGTCTGAGAACGGGAATGTTAGGAAAATTTTCATAGCGGCTACAATATGTGGGAGCGATGGTACGTTTTATGAAAATTTTCATAGCGACTAAAATTTGTCTGAAAGCAGTAATTTTCATAGCGACTTCAATATGTGAGAGTGATAGAACGGTTTATGAAAATTTTCATAGTGAGAGGTATATTACATTTTATGAAATTTTTCATAGTAACAGTGATATTACGTTTTATGAAAATTTTCATAGCGAGAGGTATATTACATTTCATGAAAAATTTAATAGTGAGAGTGATATTGCGCTTTATTAAAATTTTCATAGCGAGAGGTATATTACATTTTATGAAAATGTTAATAGTGAGAGTGATATTAAGCTTTATGAAAATTTACATAAGGAGAGGTATATTACGCTTTATGAAAATTTTCATAGTCCGGTTTATGAAAATTTTCATAGCGAGAGCGCTAGTACATTTTATGAAAAATTGTTTGTCGCAGAACGGAATGTTATGAACATTTTCATAGTGATTTCAATATGTGAGTCACAGCGGTGGTTGCACTGGTGATTGCTGAGAAATTCTTATGAACAAGTTCACAACGCTTGAAGGCAAAGGAGATCGAAGAGATAGTATGCTATGTCGTATACTGAATGTCTGTTCCTAATGTCTGTTCTTAGAATCTGGTGAATATTATGATAATAAATCGCATAAACCCAATGTTGCCTGTCACAGTCACATTTATGTTCCTATTTCTGCTTACAATAGCTGTTTCAATCACTAACCAGCTAACTAATATTTGACAATAATGTTTAATACACGTGCCGCAGTTATGGTATAATTCAGAGAGTCCGTTAACTTGACATATATTTGGAACATTAACATTGTGACAATTATAGTGGAGGGGCACCTTGAAGAGAAGTGGCTTAAAAACGATTTCTGTTCAACCCAAGAGAGGAAAAGCAACGACAATGCTAGATTGATACATCATATATTCCTGAACATGAATCCGGTGTCAGTCAGTCAAATTAGGTGGGACAATGTCACTTTTGAGGTCATTAAGTGCAAAGAGGTCAAATGAGTTCAAAAACATATGTTATATCAGTAGATGGACATGTACGTGCATATCATGCTTCAAATATCAGAAAAAGTTGTTTAAATTGTTGAATATTCTTCCTTAGGACATATATGAGACGCTTCGTTTTTATGGTGGTTCAAACCGGTGTGTATTTTGCGATTTTCAATATGGCCGCCAGGTATCAACATTTTGTCCTAAATATATTCTGACTTGATTATTATATGGCGTTTGGTACTTACATTATGCGTTTACATACATAGAAATACGTTTTGATAACTTATACAAACAATTCACCACTGAAAAATTCATATACATATAAGATGGCCGCCAAATATTTACACAGACGTGCAGTAAATGTGTGTGGAATAACAAAAATATATAGCTATATTTTCATGCACATTTATATTTCAGTTATTTGCCTTTTTTGTTATTATTGAATGTGTTCTTTGCAAAATTGAATGAGTCCATCTAATATACTTATTATTTGACCATGTTGGAATATTCAAGATGGCCGCTAAGTATCGCTTAAGCTCTTAGGCGCTGTTGATCGACAAAGTAGTAAAGAAATGAAACATAATTGGAAATCATATTGTAATATTTTAAAAGTGCGAGACTTGTGTTCCAAACTGTACCGAATTATCTGTCGCCGCAAACAAACGTAAATCAAAGATGACCGCCAACATGGATACAATTCTGACACATCTATATTAAGTGCGGTCGGACGACACCCTCCCCAACCTCCCTCGTCGTGCCTTTTTGTCCACTCTTTCATGCACTAAAATAAGAATTATTGTCAATACGTAGTCATTTTATAATATTGATGCAAGCAGGAGAGTCGTATTACATGTATGTGCTCAGTTTTTGCTGAGAATATATCAAATGGTATTTCAGACCATCTGGATTTCACAATTGTCTGGGAGAGCATGGCTCCGTAACCCCATAGCTGCATCGGGCCATTCAAGCCATCGAAAAGACTCATTGCTTCATAAATGTCTGGAGACGGGTCTGTTGCATACATCGAAACCATGAGATACCGGTACATTCCATGCGGATGCGGCTATTCTGTCATTTTCCATTATAGCGAAGCCTACTATCTATCTATGAAAAACGATAATCAATGTATTAATGCGGTACACGACAGGGTAGGCACAGCGATTGACATATCAAAGGGTGATGAATTCTGAACTTGACTGGCTACGTAACAACTACCATTATTCACTTCCCACATAATGAAAGCAGCGTTCTTTCATAGCGAAGAAGTATGCTTAGCTTTTTGGATATAAAAACGAAAACCATGCCATCGCATCTTGAGCTATATAAGTATTATGCTATTGTCCACATTAGTGCGCTATAGAAGACACTGAATTGCATTTGCATAAGTTATATTCCCACCATTTATATCTGAAAAGTATTTATCGACACATTTATTATTTTAACAAAGTCGTAATATTGACGACAGTAACATGAACATGGAATACCAATAACTTGGAAACACTGCACATGGACACTGCGAGTGTGCTTGTCGGTGTAGCAAGAGACATAATCAATTACTTGAAATTGGGGAATTATATAACATATACATATCGTACATATGTAGAGTCAATGGTGTGATCATGGTCATCGAATCTCTGTTTATATACGACATATGATGTTGTTATTGCCCAAAATAAAGTAGTAAGTAGTCATTTAAGTAGTCATATGCCGGTAGGCATGTGCTAGGCCATGTAAGTACATGCATGAATAAATAACCAGTATTTGTGAGCCATATACTCTCTATTCTACGAATTCAATGCAAGGTGTCATCCATACCATTACATCACAGTTCATAAACGGCATATGATGTGTTTATTAACAATGCAATCGCGTTTGGATGACCTATACTATCAAGAATTCATATACAGGTATGCATGTACTATATACATAGAAAGGATGTAATGAGTCAGTATTTGTGAGTCACATAAGTATGGATATTATGTTGTGAATTCACGATGGAACGTATGTTGAGGTCATTCATGAGATTGTTTGGTACATAGGAAGAATACAAGTTATAAAATGTATTGTGCGGTCATAATACAATCTATATGTATATTGAATGCATATGTATGTATACGTATCACAATTATGAAGGGAATTGTTTCTGGGGAATATCATACACTGTTATCATATATGTTGTAGTCATATAATGTCCTTACATGGTATTTGTAAGTGTCATAACTGTGTATTGTAATACCACAACCATATGTGTAATATAATTTATTACTTTAAATGCATTCAAATGAACATGGTTGATTATTCTATGCTAATCCAGAATTATATAAAAAAGTTCCCACCGTCCGTGTATATACACACCAAGTAGTATATAAGAGTCAAAATCATACAAGTTTATTTGTGGATGAAAAATTGCACACAACATCCTCTTTTGAGCCAACATACGTGTGGAAAAGTAGGTGAATTTTTATCTCCAAAATATGAGAAAATATGACATACAAGAATGAGAATTTTGTTTCTCTCGTATGTATCCACAATTGGGACGAAAACATCCACTATTGTGACCAAAACGGCGCCAGTTGTACTACAAGTCCAATTGTGTATATCGGTACGAATTGTGGATACTTGTGTCCCAATAGTGTATGATTTCGTCCCAATAGTGGATACATTGCAAAAATCGGCAAAAACATCCACAATTGGGACGAAAACATCCACAAATTGTAACTACCAAACAAAAAAAAAAAATCACCAAAATATGACAAAATATGACAAAATACAATGAGAATATACACAATTGGGACCAAATCATCCACAATTGGACGAGAGTATCCACAATTGGGCACGATATCCACAATTAAACTTGTAGTACAAAAGACGATGTTTTCGCCCGATAGTGGATGGGGTTCTAGTCCATTCTGCACGGAGCCACAATTGTTTCTGTTGTATGTATCCACAATTGGGACGAAAACATCCACAATTGTACTACCAAAATTGAAAAAAAAAATCACCAAAATATGACAAAATATGACAAAATACAATGAGAATATCCACAATTGGGACGAAGACATCCACTATTGAACGCGAGTATCCACAATTGGGACACGATATCCACAATTAAACTTGTAGTACAAAAGACGATGTTTTCGCCCGATAGTGGATGGGATTCTAGTACATTCTGCACGGAGCCACACTTTTTGGAGGATTCCCCCACGCAACTCGCCACCTCGTCTCGTTTCGCCTCGGCACATCCACAATCGAACGCCCAATTGAAGATATGTTTCCCATTGGAATAGACAGATACAATGCCATACAAGGAATGCGAAACATGCGGCAAGGGTTTCGACAAGCCCGCAAATCTTCGAAGACACATGGGTCGCAAGAACCCGTGCAGACCTCCCACGAGAGAGTGTCCCGGATGTGGAGGGAAGTTTGCCACCTACAAGACTCTCTGGCAACATCGCTCGAACAGGTGTCCCGAGGGGGCAGAAGATAGAACCACGGAGGGTAGCAAGAAGAAGGCTGCGACCAGGAAGAGGATCCTGGTACTGGAGAGGAGGGTGGTAGAGTTGGAGGAGGAGGTGGCTAGCCTACGGGATGGAAAACCTCGCGAGGGAGCGAGACACGAGAACGACGACGACGAGATCGATTGGACAGATCTCGATCTGTAGAGAGAGAGATTCTGCACATTTTTGCACATTTTTGCACTAGCCAGTTTGCCCCAACTCGACCCCCAACGGCAAACAAAACACCAGAAACCCTCTCCCAAGAGACAAACAGAAATGATACACACATTTGTGTATTTGGACACATTTGGGAAAAGTGTAGAAAAAATTCGTCTCCCAAGAGACAAACAGAAATGACACACATTTGTGTATTTGGACACATTTGGGAAAAGTGTAGAAACAATTCGTCTCCCAAGAGACAAACAGAAATGATACACACATTTGTGTATTTGGACACATTTGGGAAAAGTGTAGAAACAATTCGTCTCCCAAGAGACAAACAGAAATGATACACACATTTGTGTATTTGGACACATTTGGGAAAGACGGTTTGGAAAAAGAGGCTCGCATCTACAAGACCTTTTCTCGCAGAGCGCGAACACACGACTCGGCGATTTCTCGTTTTCGTGTTTCTACGTCCAGCGCCTTCTCTAGATCTGCAATCCGGAGTTGTAGCCGCGCGTTTTCGCTTGGGGGGCCATCCGGACACGAGGTGTGGCCGTGCCTAGCTAGGGACCGTGCATGGGAAAAAGTCTTTCCGCAACCATCGCACAAGAAGCGCGGCGGACTACACCCATTTTTTCGTTTCTCGTGTCGCGCCAAGTTGTACTTTTTGGCAAAGACACTACCACACTTTTCGCACTCAATTTTCCCAATAGTGTTTTGTGTCTAATTGGGCGCAAAAATATTTTGGAAAAGATCGAAAACCTCTCTCCAAAGGAGGTAGAAAAATGATACCACCCAATTGTCCACATTTGGACTTTTGGGAAAGTCGAAGAAAAATCGTCTCCCAAGAGCAAAACAAAATCTAGACCACACCGAAAAACAGAAAACCTCTCCCAAAGGAGGTAGAAAGACAACTCGAAAAGACAACTCGGAAATACAACTCGAAAAGACAATTTGAAAAAGACAAAGAACTTTTTTTCCAAAAAAGGCTACTCCATGTAGAACGGGTCGCTACTACCAGAGTGCTGGTGTACGGAGTCGCTAGTTTTTTCCTTCGGCGTACCGGACTGTTTTGCGGAGTGCACGAATTGGGCGTCGGTGTCTGTTTTGCTCTTCCAGAGTCTACAGGCCTCTAGACCCACGAATGGGAACAGTGGTCTGCAGACCGCGTACGCCACCACCGCTACACCCAGCCACCACTTCGCATTCTCTACGGTTCTCCAGACGTCGTGCACCTCCCACCCGGATTCCGTCTGGCACTCTTCTTCCTCCGGGCACTCGTCTTTCTTCGGACACTCGGAATCGGCATCGTCGAAAATTGCGTCCAACAGTCTACGTTCCAACGCGTCCAACCGGTTCTCCAAACGTCTCTCCATGTCGGACAGGTGCGTCGATTCTTCGAACGAGCTGGCGTTTCGTACATCTTGCAGTAGATCCGTGGGGAACTCGGTGGGGTCCGCAAAACCAGGCGCGGACACCCTGTGTACTACGGGGGTAGGGGTTTCTTGTTCTTCGGGGGTTTTCTTCGGGTTTTGTACTACGTTCCGCATCGACATCGTCCCAGATTTTTCGAAGTCTGGCACTGCCGATCCCGTACTTCTTTTTTGTTTCGTCGGCCGTCGACTTTCCACGGGCGGAAATAATTTCTCGAATATTTTCCGGAGACAAATAGGTTTTTGGCATGTTTGCAAAATAGCTTTTCTATCTAGAGAGATGGCGCCTGGTTTTGCGGGCCCCACCGAGTTCCCCACGGATCTACTGCAAGATGTACGAAACGCCAGCTCGTTCGAAGAATCGACGCACCTGTCCGACATGGAGAGACGTTTGGAGAACCGGTTGGACGCGTTGGAACGTAGACTGTTGGACGCAATTTTCGACGATGCCGATTCCGAGTGTCCGAAGAAAGACGAGTGCCCGGAGGAAGAAGAGTGCCAGACGGAATCCGGGTGGGAGGTGCACGACGTCTGGAGAACCGTAGAGAATGCGAAGTGGTTGCTGGGTGTAGCGGTGGTGGCGTACGCGGTCTGCATACCACTGTTCCCATTCGTGGGTCTAGAGGCCTGTAGACTCTGGAAGAGCAAAACAGACACCGACGCCCAGTTCGTGCACTCCGCAAAACAGTCCGGTACGCCGAAGGAAAAAACTAGCGACTCCGTACACCAGCACTCTGGTAGTAGCGACCCGTTCTACATGGAGTAGCCTTTTTTGGAAAAAAAGTTCTTTGTCTTTTTCGAATTGTCTTTTCGAGTTGTATTTCCGAGTTGTCTTTTCGAGTTGTCTTTCTACCTACTTTGGGAGAGGTTTTCTGTTTTTCGGTGTGGTCTAGATTTTGTTTTGCTCTTGGGAGACGATTTTTCTTCGACTTTCCCAAAAGTCCAAATGTGGACAATTGGGTGGTATCATTTTTCTACCTCCTTTGGAGAGAGGTTTTCGATCTTTTCCAAAATATTTTTGCGCCCAATTAGACACAAAACACTATTGGGAAAATGGAGTGCGAAAAGTGTGGTAGAGTCTTTGCCAAAAAGTACAACTTGGCGCGACACGAGAAACGAAAAAATGGGTGTAGTCCGCCGCGCTTCTTGTGCGATGGTTGCGGAAAGACTTTTTCCCATGCACGGTCCCTAGCTAGGCACGGCCACACCTCGTGTCCGGATGGCCCCCCAAGCGAAAACGCGCGGCTACAACTCCGGATTGCAGATCTAGAGAAGGCGCTGGCCGTAGAAACACGAAAACGAGAAATCGCCGAGTCGTGTGTTCGCGCTCTGCGAGAAAAGGTCTTGTAGATGCGAGCCTCTTTTTCCAAACCGTCTTTCCCAAATGTGTCATAATACACAAATGTGTGTATCATTTCTGTTTGTCTCTTGGGAGACGAATTGTTTCTACACTTTTCCCAAATGTGTCCAAATACACAAATGTGTGTATCATTTCTGTTTGTCTCTTGGGAGAGGTTTTCTGGTGTTTTGTTTGCCGTTGGGGGTCGAGATGGGGCAAACTGGCTAGTGCAAAAATGTGCAAAAATGTGCAGAATCTCTCTCTCTACAGATCGAGATCTGTCCAATCGATCTCGTCGTCGTCGTTCTCGTGTCTCGCTCCCTCGCGAGGTTTTCCATTCCGTAGGCTAGCCACCTCCTCCTCCAACTCTACCACCCTCCTCTCCAGTACCAGGATCCTCTTCCTGGTCGCAGCCTTCTTCTTGCTACCCTCCGTGGTTCTATCTTCTGCCCCCTCGGGACACCTGTTCGAGCGATGTTGCCAGAGAGTCTTGTAGGTGGCAAACTTCCCTCCACATCCGGGACACTCTCTCGTGGGAGGTCTGCACGGGTTCTTGCGACCCATGTGTCTTCGAAGATTTGCGGGCTTGTCGAAACCCTTGCCGCATGTTTCGCATTCCTTGTATGGCATTGTATCTGTCTATTCCAATGGGAAACATATCTTCAATTGGGCGTTCGATTGTGGATGTGCCGAGGCGAAACGAGACGAGGTGGCGAGTTGCGTGGGGGAATCCTCCAAAAATTGTGGCTCCGTGCAGAATGTACTAGAATCCCATCCACTATCGGGCGAAAACATCGTCTTTTGTACTACAAGTTTAATTGTGGATATCGTGTCCCAATTTGTGGATACTCGCGTTCAATAGTGGATGTCTTCGTCCCAATTGTGGATATTCTCATTGTATTTTGTCATATTTTGTCATATTTTGGTGATTTTTTTTTTCAATTTTGGTAGTACAATTGTGGATGTTTTCGTCCCAATTGTGGATACATACAACAGAAACAATTGTGGCTCCGTGCAGAATGGACTAGAACCCCATCCACTATCGGGCGAAAACATCGTATTTTTTACTACAAGTTTAATTGTGGATATCGTGCCCAATTGTGGATACTCTCGTCCAATTGTGGATGATTTGGTCCCAATTGTGTATATTCTCATTGTATTTTGTCATATTTTGTCATATTTTGGTGATTTTTTTTTTTTGTTTGGTAGTACAATTGTGGATGTTTTCGTCCCAATTGTGGATGTTTTTGCCGATTTTTGCAATGTATCCACTATTGGGACGAAATCATACACTATTGGGACACAATTATCCACAATTCGTACCGATATACACAATTGGACTTGTAGTACAACTGGCGCCGTTTTGGTCACAATAGTGGATGTTTTCGTCCCAATTGTGGATACATACGAGAGAAACAAAATTCTCATTCTTGTATGTCATATTTTCTCATATTTTGGAGATAAAAATTCACCTACTTTTCCACACGTATGTTGGCTCAAAAGAGGATGTTGTGTGCAATTTTTCATCCACAAATAAACTTGTATCATTTTGACTCTTATATACTACTCACCAACATACGACATATCCTTAAGATCGTAAGAGATCAAACAGAGACACGTATTTGGGTAGTTGCAATTGCGATTCATGGATAAATAATGTACACAAACCAACCAAACAACCACTGTTCAGTACAACACCGCAATCCCGTGACTGGATTTTCAACTAACCGGGTTTGAGCTAACCTGGAAGCGAAACGTGTAAAGCTAAATATTGACACATAGCTGATATGAGGCCTCTAACTCATGAGCATTCGTTACAGCATATTATGTTTTATATATGTGACACGCATAGACGCTGTCAATATTTATTTCAGTGCAGGAGAAAATACTTTTGTTGATGAGAATATATGTTAATTGAGAATATATTTCCATTTATCAGCGATGATTATACAAGCAGTCATGCGGAATGTTTTGCTGAAATATAATATGCTGATCTGCCTTACAGACGTATGGTTATATGGGACAATTATTAGATATTTCAGTGTAATTTAAGTGTATGCATATGGGTATATCCATTTGTGAATGTATGGATATTCATGGAAATAGAAACTGTAATACATACTATTTGATTGCCAGCATATAACAGTTCAATATCTGACTGTAATGCGAACATGGCCGAACTATAGCATATGGACCAATCACAATACGTAGTGTATACATATATGGCAATACAGTGCAATTTACAACGTATATGATTACGTAAGACTCAATAAAATACAATATTTAAAACAAACAGTACATATATTTTATATTCTGACTCTACAACGAGTGTAACCTAATTCCTAACCCTATATAATCTACTAGTATATATATAGCGATCTACTAGTCTGAACACGTGTGAATCTGTCATATAAATAAATTTAAAAGTAAATGAAAAGAAATGCGCAATTGCCAGTACCACACTATATTAAAATAGCCTAAATGAGGCGACCATTTTGAATAAACACAATTACAAATAACTTCAAAATCAAGTGTGTCCAACTTACTCATTTAACCGCCTAACAGAATGCAGTAGTATACATAATTAAAGTAAAAGTAAACATTATATTCAATAACTTTCGAGTTTTTGGAAAATATGGCGGCCATTTTGAATTAAACACGCTCTTTAAGAGGAGCATAAATATTGATCTGTATTTTTAATATCGTATCTCAGATGAAAATAAAACTAATATGTTCATATATAGCTTAGTACCAATATATGGTCCACCACAGTGTAGATAATGCTGCCTGATCTTGATGAATATTTGGCGTCCATCTTGGATTCATATGGATTTGATAGCCTCCATCTAGGTTTAAAATTAATGCATGGTATCCAAAGCGATTTCTGCGTCCGTCCGATCAAGATCCAAGTGCCTATTTATTTTCATTCATCAAATAAGTACACATTTCAGGCTAAATATTGATGCTTGGCGGCCATCTTGAATATGTTGATACTCTCAACGATAGACGACCGAGCAAACCAAATTGCTTTGAATATGCCCCATAAAACAATAATCACCAATAAAACATACTTTATCGGATTGTTCTGTAATGTTATGCAAGTACATGTCGTATTATCAAAATAGAGTGAGCTTTGCACTCATTTGACCCATGTGCACTTAATGACCCCAAAAATGAACTTGTCCCACCTGATTTGATAATGGAATGTTATACAGGCACCGAATGGTATTCGACTGTGAATAGACTGACTAGTTTACGGGGATATGGGGGTAACAAACATAGGCGTTATAAACTGTTTAAGCAGACATGGGGGTGGAAACATACCGTAACTTGTATTGCCTCGAACACACATATCTGTTTTCTAAACACACATATTTCATGTTTATATGCGGCTTAGCCCAACCATGTACTGTTTAGCTGCCCTATATACAACGACATACGTATTGCACTATACGAAAAAACATGTTCTATTGAACCACTGTTCGCAGAAATGACTGATGATTCCTAATTTGTTTTTATTTTCTAGAACTGCAATATAATACGATTTTGTGCCAAAACCCTTTGCTATATTTTAAATCGAAGATATGCACTGTTGTACAAATACTACAATTATAGTACTATGTGTGAGGTATATGTTTGTGTGTATATAATGCAAATGTTTCTTATTAGTAATATTTCAACGGCGTTTTTATCACTTTTAAGTTCGGTTGCATATCTACTGCTAATCAGATATTGTTTATGTTTTTTTTTACATTTTCTTAATAAGATGCCTTTGTATATAGCCACTCGTTTGTGGTTTATTTCATTCTGCTTTAACCTACTCTAAGACCTGTGAATAAATCAGGTGATGGTTCATTTGCACTGTCACCCTGGTCACTATTGGCGGTAGCTATGCAACGCAGGACGCAACAAAGATATAAACAGTGGTTATCGTTGCCACTTTGATTGTGGCACCTTAAAGCTCTGCCTGGCCGCCGATTAACGCGGACTGGTAAAGCAGATGACACCCGTGTGGCTCTGCCTGGCTGCCGATATAGCGGATAAGCCAGGCGGATTGACCTATCTGGGTGTATCCCGCGGCCATTACATGACTCTGGATTGAATATTTTAGCCATAACAGCAAGTTAGCTCTGACTGCCCTTGCCTGCTTTTGGGCCCGGCCTGCCTTGGAGCTGTCTGGATGTGGCAACTCTGTTGACGAAACTATCACGTGTTTTTACCGACTATATGGCACCAACTTGTGTGTCGAGTGCCGTCAGGGGTGGATTGGTTCTACGGTGCTCGAAAATATAGTAAACTATTTCAATTAAGAAGTCCCGCCCCACCCCCTAACCTGAAATCCTGGATACGCCCCTGGTACCGGTCCCGGTTAGTACCGGTACCGGCTTATAGGGGTCGCAAAAAAACGGCGACCGACAGCCATGCTTATAAAAATAGATAAATAAAATGGCGATACCTAAAAATAGTAACATACATCGGACGCTGACATAACTGTATTTGATGATATAGTAAAAATGACATTGTCGTCTGCCGTTTTATTTGCCATTATACTCATGAAAACATGCTTTGACAGCACTTTAGAATCATTTCCAATTCTAAAGTGCTGTCAAACCATGTTTTCACTGAGAAAGAATACAAAATACGATACAACCGCAGACGACATGTTCGGTTCCCGTTAACATTTGCAGACAGGTTATTCTCACTTCTTGTTGCAGGGTTATGGTTAGGATTGTTGTATTCTATAGTAAGTTGCTTCAAGCCGAATTAAATGGACCTTGGTCCATGTACAAACAAAAGGTATTTACCATAAAAGGTATTTCTTTGCAACCGTTTTAATATGTCTGTATTGTTAAAAGGGTCATGTATACTTACGTCTGTATTGTTGAAAGGGCCTGTATACTTACGTACCTGGTTGTTAACGAGTTATTGTTGGGTTGTCGCCAGGGGTGCCCTCTGTCGGCAGGTTGTTGTGCCGTGTACAGACTACCATTATTCATGCCGAGCAGCACACGTATACATATTAGGAATCCAGCGGACACAGCCAGAACACGTATAACCTTGCGGGGTATCGCAGCTCGCATTGCCTGGAAAATTAGCTAATTTACAATTCATGTTTTCATGCGTTTACATTATCAAATAATGTTAGTGCAGACACTGAGCAGACTGTGCGAATGCGAAGACTACTCTGTTGCTACACGTATGCCTACAAGTATATCATACCCGGGCGCCAAGTAGTTACGAGGTGATCGGCGTGCTATTTTTGGTTTGACCATGTATATTTCTTAATCAAAACCATATAATGAAACTAAGCAGGTTTACAATTTTTGCTCAACATCAGTAATATGGAATCCAAGATGGCCGCCATTCTACATTTCATCAAAATCGCATTACCTTTCAAATAGTATTTATTAAGGTTTAAACAATGGTTCAGGGTCTCCGACATGGAGTTTCTTTCTAGAAAATTCACGCCTATGTAAATATAAAACCTGAAAATGCATGATTGCCACCAGAATAAATATGTAAAACAAACTACGCTTGTGTTCGTATATGTCTGCATTAAATCAATCCAGGATGGCCGACACTCCATGTTTTATGAAAAGCACATGAACTATTAAATTATATACTAACAAAACAGACAGTACCTCATCGTGTTATCGTTTTGTGTTTCAAACTGTATTTATCATAAGTATTAGGTATATTTATAAGAAATATTTACAAATTCAAGATGGCCGCCATTTAAAGGATAACAGGAGTTGACGACTATGACGTAGCTACATTAAGTCTAGATTCTAGGACATCCTATTGCATTTTGCTTCAGAGAAACGTATTCTTATTCGTTTGCGGCTATTTGTTTTAGCTATACTATTTATCCACATAATGACCATTCATTTTCCATTATCGGCATAGGATGTGTAACGTTAATGGTTATTCTTGGAGTCTATAAAGCGTTATGGGAAACAATGTATATCCATTATATTTACTTGTTGTCGCGCCTGCTTTAGCAGAAGGCGCGACTGTAGTCGCAGCTTTTTCCGTCGTCGTCGTCGGAAATGTTCAAAGATTTGTACGGGCTTTGTCATCATGGTATAACCTTAATATTACTTGACGGATTGTTTCAATTATTGGACACTTGATACATGTGATCATTCTGAACACCCTCATGCCGTCATTAACATGACTTTAACCTTATTTATCTTCACATGTTTGTGGAAACACTTACCCATTTAAATGCTCGGATTCACAATAGGTGGAATACAAGAGGAGCAGGAGAATTACGAAAACCTAAAATGTATTGTTAGTTGGCTCAGAGACGAAACCGTGCCGAGCACCAATCAACTGTTTGCAGCCTGTCCAGCAGTAAAACATTAGAGGACGACATAGTGTACATACTACTGAAAGATTCCGAAGACCGTTTGTTGGTAGTACCTACCTCATTAAGGGACCGCGTTCTAGAGTTAGAACATGATATACCCCTGGCCGGTCACCAAGGGATCGCGCGAACCGAACCCCGAGTAAAGGAAAACAAATTCTGGTACGTTATATCCTATTTCGTTCTATCTACGTGTTCGAAATGTAGTAAGAACAAGAAATCGGAGAGGTACGGACAATTTCCAATGACCGAGTTCCACACAGGGGCGCCGATGGAGCGGGTGCATATCGACTTTCTATGTCCATTACCGAAGACATCCCGGGGGAATGAGCACATTCAAATGATGGTGGATCAATTCAACAAATGGGTAGACTGCATTCCCCTACAATCCCATGTAGCAGAAGTGACCGCGAGAAAAACGGTGAATGAATTATTCTCGCGATTCGGTTTACCGTTATAGTTACACTCGGATCAGGGTCTGAATTTTGAAAGCAAATTGTTCTCGGCAGAGTGTAAAGCTCTACACATACACAAAACGCGTACGACCCCGTATCGACCATCCGCCAATGGTCAAGTCGAACGATGCAATCGTACATTGATGGACGCGGTCCGATGTTTCATTGAGAAATTGCAAAACCAGTGGGATGTAGAGCTTCCACAAATCGCGGGCGCGCTTCGGGCATCAGTGAACCGTTCGACGTGTTTCAATGCGAATAAGATGATGTTGGTTTGAGAAGTCAACATGCCAGCCCAATTGATGTTCCTACCAGGACGAGCGGGTGGTGAACGTGAAGCTATCGACCCCGAGAGCTACGCCGCGAAGCTGGTAAACACCCTTCATCGCGTTCATAATACTGCCCGAACAACATCAAGGACTGGCAAGCGGGATATCGAGAAGTGGCGGTGGGGGATACAGATGATCAGACGCTTTGTTGCAGCTGTCGGAAATCATAGGAAGGGAGATTTATGATCATGTGCGATCACTGCAACGAATAGTTTCATGAGTCATGTGTCAACGTCACGGCATCGGACGCGCTCAGCATCGACAAATATAAATGTCCAGGGTGTGCGCAGACAGAAACAGTAGGCGGGGTTAGTTTTCTTTAATTTTGATAGTTCGACTGACAATTAACCGTGAACCGACCGTATTGATAACATCATGAGAATGTAACTTAAAGGGACATACCTGTTCTATCCGTGTGTAACGTTTTGTCGTCATGAGTATCATAGTTCGACTGTGATATACATGTATATATGCCCGTCCATACCCACAGCATGCCAGACCCAGTTGACAGAGTGGGCGAGAAGACACAGGCCCAGAAGCTGATGCCCATCAAGGGACTGGTGTGAGACATCATAATGAGCCACCAGAGGAAAGCGACAAAGCAGCTGGAAACCCTCCGAGGGTAGGCGGAACTTGCCCGACGCCAAAGAAATACCGCCTGTATGAAGACCGCGGCTCGAACAGTTGAGGACTACCAGATCGCCAGCCCCTCCTGGATTGACCAGTACCTGTGTCCTCTGCAGCGAAAGGTCCCGAAGGTGGTGGAGTCTACCGCGTGTTTCGTGGACACGCGGGGATTAGGAATTGAACTACTAAGACGACCTTAGCCTGGACGACGAGCGGCTGTCGCAGCCCTTCGAACCAGTCGTCGTCCTATCCTTACCACAACCACCAACCCCAGCCAGTCAGGACCAGGAACCGCCTTCTCCAATCAACCCGCGCCCATTGACCGCTGATGAGCCCTCCTCTAGCCATGGAGGAAAACCGCAGTCATCCGTCGGCTTAGATGAAGTCCAGGGAGCAGAGAAGCCTACACCACGGGAACGCCCCAAGAGATCAGCCGCACCTTCCCCGGCATCGATAACGAGGAACCATTCATCAGGAGGTGCGACCCTGTTAGACAGGGCCCCCACCGAAGAGACCGAGGATGGCGCATGAAAAGAAGGCAAACGGTTGTCCGATAGAGTGGTGTCCAACCGTGGAGAAGTACAACTATCCGAAGGGCCACATGTATGCCGCCCACATCCCTTTGGATATCCACGTCCAGGTGACCGGTCGGTCCAGTAGCCGTCCGAGCGATGAAGCAGGCACGCGAAGACATCGCGGCAGCATGTGGGGGGAACGACATCTCCAGGCATTCATCCAGCTACTAAACGACACCGACTGGCTCCACACCATTGAGAACTGGCGGGCACCCACGCGAATGCGGACAGTCGTCGAGGAACTGGATGCCCTCGTCAGATGCCATGATGTCGGGAGACCACTGTCACTCCCCACCAGTATGCCACGCTTCAATGACACTTCGATCCGACATCCGAGGACGTCCAGCAGAGGATGCCGCCAGTGACAGAGGTCCCACAGACCGTCTTGTTCTCTGGTTGTTCAACAACCGAGAGCGAAGATGACGATCCTGCGAATTGGGCGGTCGTCCATGAGCTGGATCATCCTCCGGAGGCGTTCGACAGCCACTTTCATACCCATAGATGAGAAAACTGTCAGCAACCTCCAGAATCATGGAATCCGGACCGCCATTGGGATCCACCCGAAACATGCGCGCCATACCACCGCGGCTGCCATGAGGGAACCCGGAAGTCATGGGAGTGGGGGAAATCGGCATCGACCACTCGGTCTCCACAGATGAATGGCCCAGGCAGTATGTCCTCCTCCATGACTGTCTACAGCTGGTACGCCCACGTCACACCTTGGTATTGCACTGTCGGGGGATGCAGGGGAGAGGCAGCGACGAGTCTTACTGTGCTATACCATTGTGTGGGGGACGTACTACCAGCGCAGACCATCCAACTTAATTGCTTCTCCGAAATGTCACGGACCATCGAGCGTTGGACCAGGAAGTTCCCAAATGTGCACTTCGGATTCAGCGCCATGGTACGACACTTCGAACCGGAGCAGAAGTCAGCACTACGGCCCTGGACCGCCGCCAGATCCTTCTGGAAACCGACGCGACATACTTCGTGATTCGTGGATACAACCATTCGACGTCCAACTTCCTGAAGTTGATAGCGGAGATGGTGGCCCTGATACGGGGGGGATCCACGGAAGATTTCCTGCAGGCCGCTGTGGGGCTCCGGGTGTGAGACCTGGCTCCGGGTGTATGGCGAATGAGATCAAGTGAGGAGGCAGAACGAGAGAATTCCCACACTGACATTATAGGTGCGTTCGACGCCAATCATTTCCTGTGAGGGGAGAGAGAACATTAAAGTATTGTTCCCTTTTTATTTCCCCAAAGAACAAGTGTGTTCTTCCCACAAATATCATGTGAAGAGACGCCTATCATCTCTAGTAATAGAAGAGAATGTTAAAGAGTTGTCCTATTTTCCCACCCCAACCGCATTGGTGTAACCATCATCCGACCCATTTATTTTTAAGAGCGGTCATTATTTTATTTTTCGAGATAATTTTACATTTATAGAGTAACCGTCGAGTAGTTCTTTTCATTTTCAAGTCATTATTTTTAAGTTTTGTACTAGGGCGGTGGGGGGGGGGTCCAATATATATAATGTACAGAGCTTGGTCTACATGCATGTGTTTATAGTGTATTTTCGAGCAAACCACTGCTTTCCACGCAGAGTGTCCTCATTTTAGTTAGACCTTTTTATCCTATATAATATAGGTGAGCTACAATTGCCACACCCCGATATCTATTACCCCGGATTATTCTCAGAGTTTTGGACGGGTTACACAAAATGCAGCCCCTATCCCCGATCCCACTCTTTTCGGATAACGTACGTGTGGGGGGAGTGTTGTGGTTGGGATTAATGGACGAACTGGTCCAGGGGGCGTGTAGGATTAATTTTTAGCGACCCGTCCAAAGTGCCGATAATTCGGGGATAATTCGGGAGAACCGGTCTGGATTAATACCGGAAGAGCGGAAAAGAAAGGATTATTCCCGCCACAGAAGAGAACCCGTCGCCATCTTGAGTCAGAACAAACGTGGAAATAACCGAGCCAGCAGAAATCTACCAAGATCGACCGCAGATTAACACATCCATAGGCCTTTATGAACAAAAGTGCACGCTATAAGAATGTTTACGAACGTTTCACAGAAAGTTAACCAGATTCCGATTGAAACCAGTTTTCGACGGAGGGACACTTTCGTTTTCAGCACATGCATTCACAGGTTGAAGTTACATACCAAGGCCTATTAATACATTAAATATACCTACAAGTATCAATAAGTGATAAAAAAAGCAAGTTAAGCTTGTTTACTCCCTGTTATAACACATTACCAAGGTTCCTATGTTTTTATGGGCCGTACTCGGACTGCCTCGAGCCTATTACAGAAGTTGGGTCAATGTTGGCCCTCTGCAATGATGTATTCTCCGATGGGCTATGTCAACGCGTTTTCGAGCTATGGATTATTTTGTTCCAACAAAGTTCCGCATTTGTCTCTAGTAAAAAGATATCGGGCACATTTATTTCTTTGCCTTTCCCGGTGACGTGTCATCTTGGTACCGTTTCATAACTTCGCTTACAAGGTAAACAGGTGACTGGCTGGTAACCAGTCAGTGTAATATGACGCTTACACGTGACACGAATCTCAACCAATTATAAGCTTAGTGATGACGTCATCGGGAAAACCCATCAACAATTAGACAATATGGCTTCCAGAGAAATGATAGAAATGTTGGTGCGATTGAATTTTCTGTCGTGACGCATTGGACTGGTATAAATGTAGGTTTGATCTAATGTTCGATTGGAAACAATGTTTTTTCGATGCAAACTGTTTCTTAACGGACCCGGACGACGTAAAAGTGTAGTTTGAAGTAGTGGTTTGCGCTGTCATATAGTAGTATAGGCCCGAAAAATGTTAACGAATTATTACGACGTAAGATAAATGCGGAATTTTGTTGAACAAAATCATCTCTAGCTCGAAAACGTGTTGACATAGAATATATCGTTGCGGAGGACTAAAATTTGCCTAACTTCTGCAATTGGCGGAAATTTTATAAATCGGTTGACTGTTTCGTGAGAGTCCGTTGTCTAGAGGCCGTCCGAGTACGGACCATTACAAACATAGGCACCTTATATTGTGTTCTAACAGGGAGTAAACATGTTTTTTCAACTTATTTGTTCCCACGTATTGACACTTTTAGGTATATTTAACGTATTTATATGGGCCGCGCTCTGTGAAAACCGGCCTTAATGACAAAATTTTCAATTTGCACTTTTTTACACTTTTGGATGCGGACACCTTTCACAATCAATATGCTGAAAATAAAATGCAAATATGTTTCATAGTTTTTGTTTTATCTCACTTTTTGTAGCACCATGTCAATCACGCAAGGAAAAAAAAGTAACGTCATCGAGAAAATGACGTTATTGAAACGCTGACGTTTGTACAATGCAACACAACAGCATACAGTAGAAATGCGTGTTCATAGACTCATTGACTGTGCTTCCTGTAAATTGTATTTGCTGATAAGTTTCACTAAATGTATGTACAACTGTTGCTATGAATACTATCAAACATCGAACAGAATAAAACTATGATATGTACATGTAATGAACAAACCAAACGCACCACTATCAATGTTAAATCTATAATTAGCCGACATGTGACCTCGTAATTTGCTACTATCGCCAACTATCACAGATTATGCATATGCATGTACCGTCAGAAAGATACATTGTAATTATTTGAGAATTTAGTTCTAATTGACGTTATTTACGTAACAGTTAATTGTGACGTCACTTATTGATGTAGACATTACGTCATTCATCAAGGACCAAACACAAACAACTAAACGACATTCCTGGTGTTTCAAATTGAAAAAATCTGTGACTAATTCTGTAGAAATGAATGGCCTGAATTTGGTTAGAATTTGGATAGGCCTATATGGCTGCACATATCAATGACTTCAGCGCCAGTACAGATGGTGTATAAAGGGTAGTCAGACACCCCCGGGGAGTTTTAAAAAAAATAAAAATGGACTGTCCATACCCGACTCTCGGAATTAAATTTACCTCGTACTAGCAGGTAGGAGGTCTATGGAAAAATCCTGCGCTGACCCCCACTCCCTCGGCTGCTCACCGCCGCGCCACTGCCCCCACACCGAGAGGGCAGATATTGTTATATTAGGCATGTCAGCTTAAAACAGTTATTGTGTGCGCTACCCGTCTCGATCATGTCTATGAATTTACTGCCGGTACTGATTTTTTATATAAGTTTCTTCAAATTTAAAAAATGTGCGCATTTATCAACCGTACTTTGTAGATTCCTTCATATGTTTGTATTTGTGTGACTGATGCCCGCGCGACAGCATGCGTATTTACATAGTAAGTGGAATGTATAGTTGTTAAAATAAAAAGTGGCCAACAGAACAGTCAGGGCAAAATTACTATGTATTTTTAAATGTTTGTCGGTTTGAATTTTTGATAATGGGTTTACCATTTGAAAACAAATATATATACATGTACATAAACCTGTCAATGTCGGGAAAATATGTCGATGTGACATAACTGATTGTATAATTGTTACAAAATGTTCTGATAAAAATACCGGCAGTAAGCATAATAGTACTGGTGCATGTATATGTATATCCTCTCGTCGGGAATAATTAATTTGTAAACGAAATTTTCAATTTAATTGTGTTGCGTTTCAGAAAAAAGTACATTCAACGTCTTAAGCTTTGTAAACAAAGAAATGAGTGACCAACCAAGCCATGCTAAAAAGCACCGTGGCGTATGTATATGTATTTTGAAGTCACACTATATAATCAAGTCAGTTATTTACACACTAAATTTGTACCGACCACAAAATTGCGACATTTGTTTGAAGTGTCTCGTTTGAATTTAGACGCGTTGAATATGAAAATATAGAAGTTGTGTATTCCAGGGCGGATTCACGTAGGGGAAAACCCGGTGCGCGTCCCCCTAAAAGTTTGGCGAGTAAAGATATTCTTGCTCTAAAATGCGTTATAACGCAGCAAAATGGGGAGTAGATATCAACAATATTCAGGAGGGCATACCGCTGGACCCACCTAGCAGTCTCCCGAGCTCCGCTTGGTCGACGAACAAACTGTGCTAGTTCGAAAATATAGTAAACTGTTTCAATTAAGAAGTCCCGCACCCCCCTAACCTGAAATCCTGGATCCGCTCCTGGTATTTGCTTTATATTATTTACACGCCTCCTACTAGAACGTCCCTTTGATAAAAAAAAAAATAAAAAAATAAAGCACGCAGACATCCAATGTTTAGTAGTAAATAAATTAACAACGATCTAAAGTAGGACTTCTTAAATTTGTAAATGTTGGAGACCTGTGCATCTGCGCAGCCTGATCAGGGTCTGCACTGATTGCAAAAATACTAGTAAAATATATGCCATACATTCATATAACCATATTCACAAGTGGTCAATTAAAAGAATATTTAACAGTCATCAAACGGCAATCGTACGGCTGATGTAATGTGATATTTTTGAAAGTCGCTAAAAATTACGTGACATTAGAAGGTACATGCAAGTGGTTGCAGATACAGATACAAATCAGTAGGCTACGTCCCTGGGGCCCGTTTCACTAAACTTCGTAAGACTAAAATGTTCGTAAGTACAAAATTAAGATAGTCTGTAAATTCCACATTAACAACATTTTCCTGTAAACAATTATTTGAATTACATTTATTGAGCAGCCTATGCTCAATAAATGTAAATCAATCAATTGAAATTTCCAGACGATCCTAGATTTGCACTTACGAACATTTTAGTCGTACGAAGTTTTGTGAAACGGGCCCCCGGTGGCTACAATTATGTTCGCACTAAATATGCCTGTGACACAATACCAACACACGAAATACTAAATAATAAAACATGTTTGGCCCAGTGTCAACATGATGCGATATGTCAGGAGCTGCGTAATTATTTTTCTGATAATTTCCCAATTTTATTTTATGTTGATTTTCGAAACATTCGACGGTGAACTAGTAAATCAAATGAATTAAGACCTAGGTCCAGTTATATCCGTGACAAATTTTATCCAGAATACGTGTCACAGTTAATGAGTCAACTGTTTTATATTTTCTTTAATAAAAGTAACGGTTGCGGGCACACTTTCACGTAAAGTTGCGACAAACAGTGCAGAAAGTATTGCCATTACGAATTAAATCGTTTTCCATAGAACGACATCTGTAAACCAAGACCTTTTCATAAATATGACCATGCAATATGTAGATATACGTAGACACATAATTAAGTCATGAATACATGAATGCAGTGTTACCCGAGTGTGCCTACATATTTCGAAAATCGGTTGTCACATTCAAATTATGAAGGTTAGCGTTACTCATCAAAATGCGTAATGCAGTGTAATCTATAAATAAATCCCAAAATCGGAACTGGCTGTGTACGACGTGTACGGTTCCGCCTTAGACGGCCGAAAATACCGACCACGCTCTAATCTGAACGGGACCGTATAATATAATTAGTAAAGAGCGCACACACGCGCCCCGGGGTCGATCTCAAAGTTGTAAGTACATGTACAGCTGATGGTGGTCGCCAGACAGGAATAAGTTTGTTTTCTGTGAGTATTCCGGTTTCAACCCAAATTAAGAAACCTGCAGACGCCTACATCTACACCGACTACAATTGTTCTCGCGTTTGTTTGTAATTGTTATATACATAATTGCATAATACTGATATGGTTATGTGTTATTTAAAAATACCGGTCGTATGGTTATTTAGTTTCAAATGTCATTTCACAAGTCGTCCATATAATATATTATAAAAATCATAAATGCAATATGCCCATTTGTATAAAAATAATCAACAAAATTACTACGTATTTCCTTGAAGGAACCGAAGAAAAAAAAAGACAACTATCTGAATCACTATGAAAACAACTGTGCAATTCTGCCACGCATATCCAACATTAAAATTGTGAGCCGTAAAGCGTACTGCTATAAATAGGACAACTTATTGCAATGGCGCAACAATTCCAAGTGTCAAAATCCGACGTGACGTTGGTAAATTTATGCGTAACTTTGCGACGTCATTTTCAGCCTTCCATGACGTTGTCATTAAGGCTGGTTTTCACAGAGCGCGGCCCATATATCTTGGTACGTTACTCCCACCTGTGCAGGCATTCGGCGTGTTTCGGCTTGCATCGGCATAACTCTCTATATATGAACAAGGCTTCTAACTTTGGTCGGACACGACCGCGTATCATAACAAATTCCGCGATTTAATTAAAGCTGATGTGAACATTTTGTCAGAAGGTGCTCGTGTTCATTTGAGACTTATTGTTATCTTGCTAAAATAGCATATAGTTAGAACATAATTATGCGAAGAATATCAAATTACAGCTGCACTTCCTAGGTCGGACACAACCTGGTATCATAACAAATGGAATAATGTGTTTACGGCTCTAACGTCAATATTGTAGTGGCAAGTTCATATGATCATTTGAGAATTATCGTTGTTCTGCATAAATATATAGAATGCATAGAAAATTACAATTATTTTGTTATAATACGAGGTCGTGTCCGACCAAAGTTAGAAGCCTTGTTCATATACATAGTTATACCGATGAAAGCCGAAACACGCCGAATGCCTGTGGTTTTCAACAGGTCCGTCTTCCCACGGTACTAATGCTTCAAATATTAATTATATATGAAACACAAATCCTGAAATGTAGTCTTCTGTTTCTTACTTCCACAAGTGATTCACATATTTTAGTAAAAAATGTTAAATACACAGCACAAAACTGGCTGGAAGTTGGAACCTTCTTAGACTAACATGCCATGTCTCTATACGCCAATACGCACATTAACTGGAGCTCTGCCGGTCTCGGTAGTTGCGAAAAGTAACTCTTGCAATCTACTCGTGTACGTCCGTAGCCGTAAATTGATGTCATACATGATTTTAATTACTGGACACCGTTTGCTGCCGACGATTTTGTGCCTACATGTATGCTTTATACAAACATTAAATCTAAAAAATATTTAAATGTAGATCTAAGTACTTTTTCATCAATAACAGCTGAATATACATGTATATTTATTTCGATGTAAATATTCCGTTTTGAGTTTGTGATATCCCCCCAATGCAGCAGCAGGTTATAATTATGCGCGATCGAACCCATTGACCCGGCCTTAAATGACCTTAGATGTTGAACTTGATAGGCCGTTAAAAACCAATAAACAAACAAACACTCAATAACAAAAAAGTTACTCTCCCATTCCATTAAATATTGATTGTATTGCATAAAACCAATTTTCCTATTTCAGTATCCAAGGATTTGTATGCCCCCCCCCTCCCCCCCACCTCCCACTCCCACTCCCGTCCGTTCCGAAACCTTAACGTTCGGGTAAATGTCTTATACTTTTTTATAATTGCTTGATATTTCACACACGTATGAATTCCTCTAATGGTCCTCTACCACCATGTGACAAATCCATGATCGTCCCGCCCCGATAATCCCAGGGTCAAGGTCACATACTTGGTGCGTTTGAAACCTACCGCTCAGTAGGCACAAAATGTTCTGTATAGGAATTATATAAGCGTATATTTGTGTCACTATTCCACAAGTTCTAAACATTCCAAGTGCCCGATATACAGATATAATAATTTAGTAATAATATTGAACTGATAGTGACTCGCGGTGGTATCAGGCTATTTTCATATGCAAATGAGGCATGCTATTATTTTTAATTATTTATACTAATAAATGCGTCACCTGAAAAAATAATATTTTCGATAGATTATAAAGTATGATCATTGCACTTAAGACAATAAATACAGAGATTAAATACTAATGTTCGTTAACATTTTAAGGAAACACGGTTATTGCCCCTAATAGCACTGTGGAAATTTACGTCTAATATAAAAAGCATAATAATTTTTAGAACTGGGGGAATAGTGATACAATTATACACTTATTTTAATTCCTATGAAGAAAATGTGTGCCTACGGAGTGGGCATGTACCTTTAACGCTCGGAAAAATGTCGTATAATTTATGTTTCCTTGCACTCATCTGCTTGATAATTCACACATGTATTGCTCTAGAAGAAATCATGGCCCACAAATTAATGTGTGAGAGGTCATAGGGTCATTACCAACATTGGCCCATACCTTTTCCAAACTGTCCAAAATTATGAATACAATGGGCCACATCATGTTAATGTCTGGAGAGAAATACACAGACATTGCAGAAATAAATTAATGCTGAAGAAGATGCATTGATCCCTTGCACGTAGCAAGGGCGGATTCATGGTAAAATTCGCGGAGTAAATGTTATTTTGCTCTAAAAAAACGCAGGAAATGGGATGTATATATCAACAAATAATTCCGGGGGTGCACAGCACATGCCCACGGACCCCCTTAGCAGTCTCCAGACCTCCGCTCGTTCGAAAAATATAGTAAACTATTTCAATTAAAAAGTTCCGCCCACCACCCCTCCCCCATGAACCCAAAATCCTGGATCTAGTTGACTAGTTTTAGAAATGTAAATCCAGATGTCAACTATCCATGACTAGTAATACATTTGACTCACTTTGTAAATCAATTTCATATACGTTTAAGAATTCATTTTCAGCGGACAACCAGCTGGTATCTTGTCGAAAAAGTGATATTTATGTTGATAAACTCTCGATAAGTAAATAGTTGATGAGCAATTTTATTGAATATTAAAAACAATTGGTTTTATGTTGAAATGGCTTATCAGAAATGTTAAGTATAATAAAGCACACGTACCAATGTTCAGCGCTATCTGTTGAATAAGTTATATAAGCACCAATACGTTACTGTATCGAATATACTATACAGCGCAACTGACACCTAATACTCATTGACTTAGCAAACGTTGGTTTGACACATAACTGTTTTATCTACTACGGCAATCAATATCCTTTAGTTCTGTTAAACCTGGGCAAGTTCATCTATCAAGCTCTGCAAATTCGTCAATCAAGAATTGTGGCTATAGTCGGCCAATGATTTGTTTTCATTTGCACCACCTTTATATTAAACTTCCTTGTAACAGTCCAACAAGTATATATTGTCACTGTATACATGCATTTGTTTTGGTTGAGATGTTGTTTTTTTTTACCCCCTTTTAACTGTATTAGGAACATGTGGTACATGTAATAACAATGACAACAATTCCAAATCAAATGGCGTTTGTGCCGCCCATGCGAATCGTCCAGGCAAGATGAATCGGATGGAGTATTGCAATATGTGCTCTCGAAAGAGCAACGAAATATAATTTTTAGTGAGACTTGTTGAGAAAATATATATTAACCCTTACTACGCTGAATATGATCGTGTCATCTGCTGTTATTTTTCTGTTATCTTTTTTTGTGTTTTTGTTCTTTTATCAAGCCTAACATAGCATTTTGGCTGCACACGAGAAACATCTGCATTGGAGATTGTTCTCATGTGCTGCCAAAATATGTTTCCATAAAACATGATAAATAATATGATGATGATAAAAGAAAGCAGAGGTCAAGTTCATGTTCCTGCTCTGTGGGGATTAAGACTATTATTAGAGAAGATAAGCCTTAAAAGTTTCATGTATTTGTTTATCTTTAGTACGTATACTGCTCTACAAAATTTGCAATTGTTCTGATACAGTATGGATACATGTGTTCTGATACTGTACTGTACAACGGGGAATGTCAATAGTAACTCTGTGCACGAGTAAATATCTATGTATTTAATGGTTGGAGTTGTCTCCCATTCTCGTGTAGACAGTCTGTCTGCTAGTTCAAGCCGGCTGCTGCACGAGTGCGACAATACAAAGCCAAGCATCGCTCACGACATATAAATTCGAGTGAAAATGTATATATGAAAGTAAAACTGTTGTCCTTGTGTACACGCAGAATGAACACAATAATTTAAACCCACCATCATAACACTGTATTTCAACTAAATAATGTTTTGTTAAGGTAGGTCTCGACTCATATAGCTTGCTGGCACTCGACTTGGCATCGCTTACTTGGCTATAAACGGTTGCCTAATTTTAATGAAAAGTAACCATAGATTGGTTGGGATGGTGTTATGATGAGCCGTGTGCCAGACTCGCCCTATCTGTCCGGGCCTGTTTTTCCTACAATGTTCTTCTTAGTTTGAGATTAGTTACGCTAAATATTGATCATATGGTAACTGCTTGTGTGTGTTCGGGGGATGTTTTTGGCTCGAGGAATCCGTGTGTCTCTTTGTGGCAGGCGGGTTCCTGTGAGCGAAAACCATCTCCTGCCCTATGCATGCAGCAATACATTTAATGGTATCGTATCTGCACTTGTTTGATATTTGTGATATAACTTTTGTATGTAACTAGGAACATGTCATGTTCACGTTACGAAAAATAAAAATCTTGAATCTTTATATCATATTGTAAAGGGGTACATCAGGTTACTTTTTTTAAATACTAATTCCATCATGGCCCTGTGTAAAGTGGAAGATATATGATCTTGATCCGATATTTATGTACCTATGTGGGTGAAAGTAGAATCAACCCAGTGGTCCTAGTATCGTCATATATCTTCAATTAAACCACTTTATACAGAGCCATGATGAAAAACGTGGCCCACAAATTAATGTGTGAGGGGTCATAGGGTCATTGCCAACATTGGCCCATACCTTTTCCAAACTGTCCAAAATTATGAATACAATGGGCCACATCATGTTAATGTCTGGAGAGAAATACACAGACACTGCAGAAATAAATTAATGCTGAAGAAGATGCATTGATCCCTTTACGTTGAATCCTAGATCGAACCGGACGCCCTACAATAGTTAGTTTATTGTACTCCATTGCGCATAGTATTCCCTGTATTTGCAGGTGTCCCTTTGCCTATTGTAAACGTCCAATGACCTATAGCCGATTTCATCAAAATTGCAAAGTAAAGTATACTTTGAGGGAGAAATTTGCAATTTAAGGATAAATTTATTGATTTTTATTATACTGAATTTATTACATTATCACAGCCAAAATGGCTGTGATAATGTAATAAAATCAGTATAATAATTCTGCATACTTTTAAAATCATCACATATATGGAGTCGTTAGTTCTGTATGAAATAATGCATTTCCGGAAAAATAAATGATTACTCCCTCAAAGTATACTTTGCTAGAAAAGTATACTTTGCAATGTTGGTGAAATCGGCTACTGATCGGCACCACGACCTAAAACCGCATGCACGACGGTTATTTGCATGTACCGTAAGACATTCATAAGTATAGGGGCCGAATATAGAGAATACAATACAGCATTAAACAGCAGCAACTCCCCAGACGAAGAAATTAAAGGTACATGCCCACTCAGGTACAACATGTTGTTTATAGGAATTAAATTAGTGTATAATTGTGTCACTATTTCACCAGTTTACGAGTGCTTGCTATACATATATAGTCATTTAGTAATATTTATTTTACTGATAGTGACGCGCGGTGGTATCGGGCTATTTTCATATGGAAACGATGTATGATATGTTTTCATTATTTATACTAATTAACTGTGTCACCTGAACAAATAATATTTTCAACAGATTATAAAGTATGATCATTGCACATCAACAAATAAATACAGACAATACATATTAATGGCCGTTAACAGTTTAAGGAAACACGGCTGTGTTTAATACCCATGTGTCCACGCCTAAGGTCAATGTCACAGGGATGTTACATTTTGTTTCCGCTCTATATATCTTCTAAACCGATGAATAGATTTTCAAATAATTTACGACAAATGTTTTGCATGATGAGACGATGTGTCACGTTCAATAACCACACCAATACCCATGTGTCTATGTCCAAGGTTAATGTCACTAAGAGGTCAAAGGTCAAATTTCGTTCCGCTCTATATCTTCAAAACGGATGAATGGATTTTAAAATTATTTGCCACAAATGTTTGACACGATGTGTCACACCCACATGCCTAGTCCAAGGTCAAGGTCACACATAGAGTTAAAGCTAAAAAATGGGCATGACATTTTGATTCCGACCTTTGAACTCTTTCTGATATTAAATATGTCCTTGCATCACAGTGATGTTTGCAGGGTACTATGATCACGTCTATGCTAGCCCTAGTTTAAAGATGTAATGATAAATAAATTATTATATCTGCATAATGGGGAAAGCTAGTGGAATAGTTAGACACTTGTAGATCTACTTATTTAATTCGTATTAACTTTTGTGCCTAATAGATAGGACCCCCAATGTAATGCGGTTTCAGTAATAATAATGAGATGTGCAGTTGGATATTTTTATATATTTTTCTTGATTTACTTAGAGATTTTAGATAAGAACTAAATATCTACCACTGGACCCAGGTTGGAAGTTGAAATTAAAGACTTCAGGTTAACTTTTCATTTTCAATTCTTTTCAAGCCCCACCCATAATGTATTTATTTGGGAATTTAATATGTGTCCGTTTGGAAAATATGTGACTTATTTTGACATGGTGTGGAACTGTTCACTGTTGTCCATCTATCAGTCCGTCCATACAAACTTTTACCAGCCAATCGTGTGCATCACATAATGTGATGAAACACATAACTTCAAATGACCTGGACCTACTTCCACTTGAAACCGGCATACATTGTGAATATGGCACTGTTGTTTGCTTGTTGCATATTACATGTAATTAAAACACATTTGCTATCTTCTTGCGTGACAATGATTTTATATTTGTTTCAGAATTTTGAACATAGATGAAACAAAATGAAGTAAAACATGTGAAAATCTAAGAGAGCTTACAGAATAAAGAGATACAGAGAAGTATGTTTTTTGTAGAATCATTTTTCAAACCTGCTTGCAAAAAGCGAGACTGTAGTGATCACAATGAAATCCATGTGTCTGTGCATTTGTCTGAAATATTGGGTAAAGTTTTTATATTATGTATACCTGTGCAACCCTAAGTCACAATTAACTTCATATACTTCTATGTCATCATCCATATTTACATTCTGCAGCTCAACTACAAGTATGCGGCCCACATACCCAATGTCAAGGTCACATCAATTTGAATTTGTGTTAATGTTTTTTACAAAACTTGTGTTTAACTTTACACACACCTTATATCACTGTATCCACATATATACACCTTTGTAAGTTGGACCATCAATACACCTTGGTACCATCAACAAACCCTGATAGTAATCAAATGCCACGGTGAGCTCGACATGCTGGCCGCGGCCATATGGTTTGCTGAGAGCAATAGGGTGAATAGAAAGTTTGCAATTTCTGTCAGTAACAGGATTAAATAAAGGATTTTCAGTCATAAATGTTTGCTTGGCACAGAGCGACGGTTAGGCAATTGTAAAGGTGTATATCAGGTTGCTTTTTTTAAATACTAATTTCATCATGGCCCTGTGTAAAGTGGTTTAACTGAAGATATATGATCTTGATCCGATATTTATGTACCTATGTGGGTGAAAGTAGAATCAACCCAGTGGTCCTAATATCGTCATATATCTTCAATTAAACCACTTTATACAGAGCCATGATGAAAAACGTTTTTATTTGTTTGTGGTATTTTTGAAAAAAAATCTGATATGCCTTTGTATGGTAAATGATTAAAAAATACAGAAATATGCATGTACATGTATATATGATATGATATTTATTAAACTGCACATTTATGTTTGCAGATACAAGGATAGAAGGAACAGCATCGGAGAATGACGAAAGAGTCAAGCTAATGCAGCTAACACTATTGATATTCATAACCCCTGCATACGTGAATAAAATTAAACTATACCTGGTAGGCCAGGGCATTTACGTGAAAAATTGTTTGCATTCCTCAAGACTGGAGAACACGAATGAAAAATGAAAGAATTCACACGATAAATACAAAGATACTATTAATGGAACAAATAAAAACCACGACCGAATGTAATAATAAGCTATATAACATGTTTTTTAATCAACAGCAACTGGTTGTGCATAAAGCCAAGACAAAATTGGATGACGAATTCGCGGATAAAAATATAAATTGATACACAAACCATTTTACAAACACTATAAGTTCTAAACTTAGGAATTTTCAGTACAAATTTTTGATGAGAATTGTCGCTACAAACGATTATTTACATAAGTGTAACATTGTCAGCTCAAATTTGTACGATTTTTTGCGCCATGGCACAAGAAACAAATAAACACCATTTTTGGGAATGCACTATACATTCACGGATATCTAAATTTACAGGTATGTGTTTTCTATTTTCTTCATTTCTCATTGCAAATGTATATTGATACGACGCATGTGAACCGTCTTGCCTATACAGTTCAAATTGGTAGTAACAGTATATGCTTGTGTTGAGAAACAAAGAATATGGGAAAAAGTGTTGGTATTTGTTTTTGGTGAATCAGTATCTTACGGCAGCTTAAAGGGGACCTGTGCAATTATTTTTCTATCTTGTTCCCACGAGTGTTAGCTATCTCGTTTCCACGACATACTATGATAGCATCTTGTTCCCACGACAGAAAAGGATATCGTTACCACGAGTTAGCTATCTCGTTCCCATGACATAGAATCTCGTTCCCACGAGATAGGATCACTTTGCCACGAATTAAATATCTCATTCCCATGACACAGCATCTCGATTCGATAAGATTGTATCTAGTTACCACGAGTTAGTTATCTCATAGTAACAAGATCCGTAGCCGATTTCATCAAAATTGCAAAGCATACTTATCTAGCAAAGTATACTTTGAGAATGATTTTTCCCAAAATTCATTATTTCATATAGAACTAAGCACTGCATATATTTGATGATTAAAAGTAAGCTGACTTATTATACTGAATTTATTACATTATCACAGCCAAAATGGCTGTGATAATATAATAAATTCAGTATAATAAAAAATAATAAATTTATCCTAAAATTGAAAATTTCTCCCTCAAAGTATACTTTGCTAGATAAGTATACTTTGCAATGTTGGTGAAATAGGCTGGGAACGAGATGAACAAAAATTGCGGATGTCCCGTGTAAGCTGCCGTAACACCTTGCATAAAATGGATTAAAAAACAGTTTTCTGGGTTGTGTATTTTCTTCATTTCTCATTGCAAATGTATATTGATACGACGCATGTGAACCGTCTCGCCTATACAGTTCAAATGGGTAGTAACAGTATATACTTGTGTTGAGAAACAAAGAATATGGGAAAAAGTGTTGGTATTTGTTTTTGGTGAATCATTATCTTACGGCAGCTTAAAGGGGACCTGTGCAATTATTTTTATATCTTGTTCCCACGAGTGTTAGCTATCTCGTTTCCACGACATACTATGATAGCATCTTGTTCCCACGACAAAAAAGGATATCGTTACCACGAGTTAGCTATCTCGTTCCCATGACATAGAATCTCGTTCCCACGAGATAGGATCACTTTGCCACGAATTAAATATCTCATTCCCATGACACAGCATCTCGATTCGATAAGATTGTATCTCGTTACCACGAGTTAGTTATCTCTTTCCCACGACATACCATCTCGTTCGAACGACATTGCCTGACTATGGCATGTCGTGTCGTGGGAACTCAATAGGTAACGAGATCCTATATCGTGGGAACGAGATAGCTAACTCATAGTAACAAGATCCGTAGCCGATTTCATCAAAATTGCAAAGCATACTTATCTAGCAAAGTATACTTTGAGCAAAATGCATTATTTCATATACAACTAAGCACTGCATATATTTGATGATTAAAAGTAAGCTGACTTATTATACTGAATTTATTGCATTATCACAGCCAAAATGGCTGTGATAATATAATAAATTCAGTATAATAAAAAATAAAAGTTATCCTAAAATTGAAAATTTCTCCCTCAAAGTATACTTTGCTAGATAAGTATACTTTGCAATGTTGGTGAAATAGGCTGGGAACGAGATGAAAAAAAATTGCGGATGTCCCGTGTAAGCTGCCGTAGCATCTTGCATAAAATGGATTAAAAAACAGTTTTCAAGAACTGTTATAAAAGACCACCAGATGCCACACACAAGACAACATAAGAGTTGCTGTAAGGGTTGATACTCCAGAATCTACAAGAAAGCGTGCAGGATCATTGATACACGGACAGCAGAAGCAGTAGATTCTGATCAGACTGTTTGCATTTGTTTGAATTTAGAGCATATACAAACATGAAATGGCTTGGCGCATATGCAATTCATTTTCATTTTTTTTTCATATGCAATTCATATCAAATATACATTATTTTTTCATATGCAAAATTCATATGAAATCCATATGTTTTTCATATTTTTATTTATTCGTTCCAACAAAATAACAATTCGTTCCCACGAAATAACAATTCGTTCCCTCAATTTAACAATTCGTTCCCACGAATTAATAATTCGTTCCCGCGAATTGTTTTAGAGCCCAGCTGCGCGCGCAACACCTTTGATCTACTTTGAAGCTGTTTGATGTTATTTCGAGGGAACGAATTGTTATTTCGTGGGAAAGAATTGTTAAATTGAGGGAATGAAACTAGTAGGCACAAACTATTATTTATATCAGAGACATCAGCTGAGACATTTTCTAGCAAAATAAACCTTCATTCACCATTACCCCACGTATTTATTGGCATTATTATACATTTTATATCAGATGTAAATTTCCACACTGATATCAGGGGCGATAACTGTGTTTCCTTAAAATGTTAATGGATATTACTATTTATTATCTGTATTTATGTTTTGAAATATACTAGCAAAATTGCTATATATTCATATAACCATATTTATAAGTGGTAGTTTTAAGGAAAATTTACATTGTTATCAAACGGCAATCGTACGGCTGATTCAATGTGATATTTTTGAAAGTCGCTAAAAATTACGTGACACGGTACACGTAAATTGTAACAGATACAGTTACAAATAAGTAGGCTACGTCCCTGGTGCGATATGCCAGGAGCCGCGTATATTTGGCCCTACCATAATTTTACATTTGTGATACTCTTATTTTTCTGAAAATTTCCAAATTGTATTTTGATGTTGATTTTCGAAACATTCGACAGGTGAAACAGTAAATTAAACGAATTAAGCCCTGTGCCCAGTTCTATTCGTTACATAATGCTGATGGTGTGATGGTGTTATCTAAACAATACCGGTTGTATGGTTATTTAGTTTCAAATGTCAGGGCACAAGTCGTCCATATATTATAAATAATCATTTTAAATATGCCCATTGGTATGAAAAATAATCGACAAAATCACTAAGTGTTTCCTTGAAGGAAACCGAAAAAATAGACAACTGTCTGAACCACTATGGAAACAACTGTAAAATTCTGCTACGCGTATCCAGCATTAACATGTTTGTGAGCCACACATAGTAAAACGTACGGTTATAAATAGGACAACGTCAACTTATTGCAATGACGCAACTATCTCAAGTGTCAAAATCCGACGTGACGTTGGTAAATTTAAGCGTAACTTTGCGACGTCATTTTTAGGCTTTCATGACGTTGTCATTAATGCTGGTTTTCACAGAGTGCGGCCCATATATATTTTCAAGCAGACACACACGTTCCAATCACAATATCATTTAAAAGAACATAACTACAGCCACAGAAATTCTAGAATGTGTAACACATATTTGATGTGGCTATGTACATAACACACTTAGTTTCGGTGGCTATTTTGAAGATGAAGATTACTCGTAGCACAATACCAGTTAGAAATAATCTCGGTATTTCAAAGAAATACGAGCATAGCCAGAAGGAAAATACGAAATCTTACCACGACATTCAAAAAATGTAAAATAAATACTGAACGGCCATATTGAAAACCAAAATGGCTGGTATCTCAAAATCTATTGAACTCATTCTGCCAATATTTCTTGTCCATAATAATGTGTTTTCAGCTGAAAAAACACCACACATAATGACTTTGGCCTCGAAATGTAAATATCAATGGTGGCCATTTTGAATTTTAAGATGGCGGCCATATGGCTTATGTAAAAAAATGGAACCAACCCCAATTGTGTTGTATGTGGTCTATAGATGAAAAGAACCTTGGTTCAAACAATGTAGCAAAAAATTAAGCAAACCGTAAAATAACGACATAACAGTATACACTATATTCATACGCAGTGATTCGGTCGTATTGACAGGATATCAAAAATGTTTCATGGCACCGTGTTTCACTGCACATACGCACTGTGTTGACGGGATAATATAAACACATAGGAAATATGTAACTTTCATATATAATGGATGCAACGAATATATCATAGAACACAAACGCCAAACAATCAAAAATAGCAAAACAAGGTTAAACAGGTGTCCATATTGAACAATTAAGATAGCTCACATAAAGTGTTACTAAATGTACTACATGTATTTATATTGTTTGACTTTGATTGTAATTTCATATTCAGACAGTGAAACCATGGATATAAGCTTAAATACGGAACGGTATGAACGTTACAGCGGTCATTTTGAAAATAACGAAGATAGCCAATAAAATACCTTAAATGTGTCAATGGGTATCCGCTCTCATGAACATTCCATCATCAGAAATAAACCGTTATGCCAATTCCAAGTCTGTTATCACATGTTACAGCTGTTTACGTAGATATAATGCACGTAGCAAGGGCGGATTCATGGTAAAATTCGCGGAGTAAATGTTTTTTGCTCTAAAAGAACGCAGGAAATGGGTATATATCAACAAATAATTCCGGGGGTGCACAGCACATGCCCACGGACCCCCTTAGCAGTCTCCAGACCTCCGCTCGTTCGAAAAATATAGTAAACTATTTCAATTAAAAAGTTCCGCCCCCCCCCCATGAACCCAAAATCCTGGATCTAGTTGACTAGTTTTAGAAATGTAAATCCAGATGTCAACTATCCATGACTAGTAATACATTTGACTCACTTTGTAAATCAATTTCATATACGTTTAAGAATTCATTTTCAGCGGACAACCAGCTGGTATCTTGTCGAAAAAATGATATTTATGTTGATAGACTCTCGATAAGTAAATAGCTGATGAGCAATTTTATTGAATATTAAAAAAAAATTGATTTTATGTTGAAATGGCTTATCAGAAATGTTAAGTATAATAAAGCACACGTACCAATGTTCAGCGCTATCTGTTGACTGTTATGTTATATAAGCGCCAATACGTTACTGTGTCGAATATACTATACAGCGCAGCTGACACCTAGTACTCCGTGACTTAGCAAACGTTGGTTTCACACATAACTGTTGCATCTACCACGGCAACCAATATCCTTTATTTCATATTGTAAAGGGGTAATACCGTATATCAGGTTGCTTTTTTTTAAAATACTAATTCCATCATGGCCCTGTGTAAAGTGGTTTAACTGAAGATATATGATCTTGATCCGATATTTATGTACCTATGTGGGTGAAAGTAGAATCAACCCAGTGGTCCTAGTATCGTCATATATCTTCAATTAAACCACTTTATACAGAGCCATGATGAAAAACGTTTTTATTTGTTTATGGTATTTTAAAAAAAAAATCTGATATGCCTTTGTATGGTAAATGATTAAAAAATACAGAAATATGCATGTACATGTATATATGATATGATATTTATTAAACTGCACATTTATTTTTGCAGATACGAGGATAGAAGGAACAGCATCGGAGAATGACGAAAGAGTCAAGCTAATGCAGCTAACACTATTGATATGCATAACCCCGGCATACGTGAATAAAATTAAACTATACCTGGTAGGCCAGGGCATTTACGTGAACAATTGTTTGCATTCATCAAGACTGGAGAACACGAATGAAAAATGAAAGAATACACACGATAAATACAAAGATACTATTAATGGAACAAATAAAAACCACGACCGAATGTAATAATAAGCTATATAACGTGTTTCTTAATCAACAGCAACTGGTTGTGCATAAAGCCAAGACAAAATTGGATGACGAATTCGCGGATAAAAATGAAAGGTAGTATACACAAACCATTTTACAAACACTATAAGTTCTAAACTTAGGAATTGTCAGTACACATTTTTGATGAGAATTGTCGCTACAAACGATTATTTACATAAGTGTAACATTGTCAGCTCCAATTTGTACGACTTTTTGCGCCATGGCCCAAGAAACAAATAAGCACCACTTTTGGGAATGCACTATACATTCACGGATATCTAAATTTACAGATATGTGTTTTCTATTTTCTTCATTTCTCATTGCAAATGTATATTGATACGACGCATGTGAACCGTCTCGCCTATGCAGTTCAAATGGGTAGTAACAGTATATACTTGTGTTGAGAAACAAAGAATATGGGAAAAAGTGTTGGTATTTGTTTTTGGTGAATCAGTATCTTAAGGCAGGTTAAAGGGGACCTGTGCAATTCTTTTTCTATCTTGTTCCCACGAGTGTTAGCTATCTCGTTTCCACGACATACTATGATAGCATCTTGTTCCCACGACAAAAAAGGATATCGTTACCACGAGTTAGCTATCTCGTTCCCATGACATAGCATCTCGTTCCCACGAGATAGGATCACTTTACCACGAATTAAATATCTCATTCACATGACACAGCATCTCGATTCGATAAAATAGTATCTCGTTACCACGAGTTAGTTATCTCTTTCCGACGAAATACCATCTCGTTCGAACGACATAATCAACCAATAGACTAGCAGATATTACTCCACCATCTTGAATTACAATGCTGCTACCTTTTGATTGCCTGACTATGGCATGTCGTGTCGTGGGAACTCAATAGGTAACGAGATCCTATCTCGTGGCAAAGAGATAGCTAACTCATAGTAACAAGATCCGTAGCCGATTGCATCAAAATTGCAAAGCATACTTATCTAGCAAAGTATACTTTGAGTGAACAATCATTGATTTTTCCCAAAATGAATTATTTCATATAGAACTAAGCACTGCATATATTTGATGATTAAAAGTAAGTAGACTTATTATACTGAATTTATTACATTATCACAGCCAAAATGGCTGTGATAATACAATAAATTCAGTATAATAAAAAATAATAAATTTATCCTAAAATTGAAAATTTCTCCCTCAAAGTATACTTTGCTAGATAAGTATACTTTGCAATGTTGGTGAAATAGGCTGGGAACGAGATGAACAAAAATTGCGGATGTCCCGTGTAAGCTGCCGTAGCATCTTGCATAAAATGGATTAAAAAACAGTTTACAAGAACTGTTATAAAAGACCACCAGCTGCCACACACAAGACAACATAAGAGTTGCTGTAAGGGTTGATACTCCAGAATCTACAAGAAAGCGTGCAGGATCATTGATACACGGACAGCAGAAGCAGTAGATTCTGATCAGACTGTTTGCATTTGTTTGAATTTAGAGCATATACAAACATGAAATGGCTTGGCGCATATGCAATTCATTTTCTTTCTTTTTTCATATGCAATTTATATGAAATATACATTAATTTTTCATATACAAAATTCATATGAAATCCATATGTTTTTCATATTTTTTTATTAATTCGCTCCAACAAAATAACAATTCGTTCCCACGAATTAACAATTCGTTCCGACGAATTGTTTTAGAGCCCAGCTGCGCGCGCAACACCTTTGATCTACTTTGGAGCTGTTTGATGTTATTTCGAGGGAACGAATTGTTATTTCGTGGGAAAGAATTGTTAAATTGAGGGAATGAAACTAGTAGGCACAAACTATTATTTATATCAAAGACATCAGCTGAGACATTTTCTAGCAAAAGTAAACCTTCATTCACCATTACCCCACGTATTGATTGGCATTATTATGCATTTTATTTCAGATGTAAATTTACACACTGATATCAGGGGCGATGACTGTGTTTCCTTAAAATGTTAATGGATATTACTATTTATTATCTGTATTTATGTTTTGATGTGCAATGATCATACTTTATAATATGTCGAAAACATCATTTTGTTCAGGTTACGCATTTAATTAGTATAAATAATTAAAAAATAGCATGCCTCATTTGCATATGAAAATAGCCTGATACTGCCCCGAGTCAGTATCAGTAAAATAAATATTACTGACTGATTATATCTGTATAGCGGGCACTCGTAACTGTTAGCACTGGTGGAATAGTGACACAATTATACACTTATTTAATTCCTATAAAGACCAGTTTGTGCCTGCTCTACTGTGTGGGCATGTACCTTTAAATTGAGGGAACGAATTATTATTTCGAGGGAACGAATTGTTAAATTGAGAGAACGAATTGTTTTTTTCGTGGGAACGAATTAATATAAAAAATCAAATGTTTGATGTAAATGGTTACTTTGGTGTGTTACGATGACTGACACTCATTATTGAGTATATTATTTAGTAGCTAAGTTACGTCAGGCATAGCCTACATATGTTTACATGTAAACTTATACAACCCTGTGTATTTATTTCAGGTCACCTCTTTGTCCATAACAAAATAACTCATAGCCTTTGTGTGTTGATAGTATTTAACCCGTTGGATGTAGAACCGTTGGAGGTGAACAAACAAAGACCCCGTTTTGTTGTAAATCAGGCCAGCGCACGGCGGTATCATAGGCGTCGGTAGAGACGGGTGTTCTATCTATGACTAGCGGCGTACGGTCCCCAATAAATAGAGAATAGTAGGTTAGTGGCGTGAAAGGGAAAACAATATCTGGCAAGGCTTAGGAAACGGGATGGGCGAGGCTCTGCAGAGCCCATCACGTTTCCGTGCCGCGCCAGATATTTTTCCCATTCACGGCACTAACCTACTATTCTAGTTATCCCATAAACACTACAAATAGCTTTAAGATACAAAACAATAGCCCCAGCCGCATCCATAAAATCGGAGAATCGACTAGTATGACAACTACACATATTAGTGTATACTGTTATGTAGTTTTGCATTTTCGTTTTGCTACATTCTTGTAACCAATGTTTTTTTGTAATCTTTAGACCACGGAGAACAAAAGTGGGGTTGGTTTCATTTTGTTGACAATTCCTTTGGCCACCATCTTAGATTTCAAAATGGCCGCCCTGAAATGCTGTATTCCTTATATATATACATCTAATACAGGTAGAAGATTGATTTGTTTTTTGGTGATAATCATCTTTTGACCACAAAGAACAACATCAGTGTTATTTTCACTTTTAACAACCCCCATGAAAATTGCCACCCTGAAATCGTATACAATATATTGTAATATTAATATCTACATTTATAATGCAGATAGAATGTAATTTTTTTCGGCTATGCCATCTACATACTTAAAATAATAAAAATGGGGTTGGTTCCACTTTTTCTGATAACTTGTATGGCGGAAATTTTGTTTTCAAAATGGCCTCTATGTAAACAATATGTCTTATGTCTTCACTACATACTTGTCTTTAGTAAAGTGTATATGTTGTGTTGACTCTTTTGGGGTTTGAAAATAATAAATTTACACGTGTATGCCTGTATGGACCAAACTCAGATGATCCCTTTTTTTCTTCAGAACATATCAAAAGAAATTGATGAAATGAATAACGATAAATATATTTTATGCGGAGATTTTAACCTTCTTTTGGACCCAGATATAGACTATCATAACTATAAAAATATAAATAATAAAAAATCTAGAGAAAAATTATTAGAAATTATTCAAGAAAAATATTTAATCGACCATTTTAGAGAAAACCACCCCCTAATGAGAAGGTTCACATGGAGACGACTGTTGTGTTGTCTAATACGCAAGACCAGATAAGATGTGTTAATCTTATTGTTTTAATAACTAAACATTCACTCATACACGTACATACAATAATGATGTTACATAATTGAGACCCAGCAGACGACTGACCTTCTAGCCAGCACTGCAGGTTGATTAATCACAAAAACGGATTTGCATGCGAATTTTATAAAATGTTTTGGCATAAACTGGGTGATTTCATTTGTAGGGTAATAAATTATAGCTATCAGAAGGGTGAACCATCTATAACTCAACTCAACGGCAGGATATAATAACACTAATCCCAAAAGAAAATAAATCTCGAAATTTTCTAAAAAAGTATAGACCTATTTCATTATTAAACACAATTTACAAAATGGCATCAGCATCTATCGCAAATAGAATAAAAACAGTATTAGACAAATTAATAAATGGGGACCAAACAGGATTTATTTCAGGAAGATACATTGGGGAAAACACTAGGCAGGTATACGACATTATGCAATATATTGAAAACAATTATATCCCAGGACTTCTTATAGACTTTGAGAAAGCATTTGACTCTATATCGTGGAACTTTATTCATAAAGTACTTCGCTACTTTAAATTCGGACCAAATATTAGGCAATGGATTACATTATTCTACATAAATGCTCAACTATCAGTTAATCAACACTGTAACCTCTCACCTGTTTTCAATACATCGAGGCTGTCGTCAGGTGGACCCTCTCTCATCGTACATATTTATCTTATGCGCAGAAATACTTGCAATCAGAATACGCGAAAATCATAAAATTAAAGGAATTAAGATAAATGGAACAGAATATAAACTAACACAGTTTGCAGATGACACTAGTGCCTTCTTGGATGTATCAAGTGAATCACTAAATGAAACACTTAATGAACTGAAAATGTATGCCCATATGTCAGGACTTCAAGTTAATTTTGATAAAACACAAGTTATTTGGATTGGGGCAATTGTTTTTAGCCAAGACTCAATTAAAACAAAATGGAAACTAAAGTGGGGAAGTAACTGATTTAAATTGCTTGGAATTACTTTTGATACAGATGTAGAAAAAATTGTGGACATAAATTTCTCGGAAAAAATGAAGATCATAAAAGAAAAAAATCAACAGCTGGAGCAAAAGGTACTTAACACCATTAGGCCGAATCACAGTCATAAAGTCTCTTCTCCTCCCATCTTTAAATCACCTGTTTATATCCCTTCCTAACCCCAGTCAATGATGTGTTAAAGATATCAGCAGCATTATGTATAATTGTTTATGGCAAGGTAAATCACGAGTAAAAGGCACTATCACATGCAAACAATATGAGGATGGCGGATTAAAAATGACAAATATTGAGGACTATATATCATCTTTAAAAACAATATTGGTAAGAAGAATAGTGTGCAACAAATATAAATTTATAAACATTTTAAATACAGAAATTGATATAGATAATATTTTTAAATTGGGAGATATGTACATCGAACAAAAAATAGGACAAATGTCAAACCTTTTTTGGCGGGATGTTCTAAAAGCTCATCTAAAATTACAAAATAAGCTTAAGCCGATAAACATGGATGCATTTCTTTCTAGTCCATTATTTTTTAATAAGGACATAAACATATATATAGAATATGGGGCTCCTGCAATATAATCTCAGTTTTAGCTTTCTCAGACCTTGTGGTTAGAAGTTTATATATATTTTTGTTCAAAAGTACCAAACTATATAGTAGTTTTGTACTTTTGTATGGAGCTCCTGCAATATAATCTCATTTTTAGACTTCTATGCCTTTGAGACTAGGAATTTGTCAAAATAATGCTTGCTATACCAAACTATATAGTTGCTTTGTACGAAAACCATAATCTTCAGCAAAATATATGCAATGAACCGCGAAACCGCTATATCACAATCTCCCTAAGTCTGGCAGACTCTTGTCTGAATGGCTTCTCTATTTTATAGTATCTCTCCTTTAATCTTACTTTATGTGCTCCACATTGAAATCAACCATATATTTATAACACAAATTAATCTAGACCACACCACCTATTTCCCAAATTAGTGCTTAATTTCACAAAATTCGATTGAAAATCTAATAATTAACTTTGTATGGCCTTATGGAGAGCGAGGCAGTATCAAGTTATGTATATATAATGGGGACGATATTTTACAGGTAAGCTTTAATCGAATAACTACCCAAGTAAGTGTTACTCCTGAAACAGTCAGTATCTATAAATTTACACACACACATAGATAAGATAGATATACCTATGTATGTTAATCAATCTAATTAATTTATATATGAAGGGAAATAACTTACCATAGGATTGTCATTAATTATGTAGCGTGGGTTATCTTCCCGAGTCCTACAATATAGGAAAAAATACATTCCACAGTATCGCCAGCGACACTGTGGAATGTTGGGAATTCATAAGGCATCAAAATGGGTGTATGAGCACATGCATTTATATATATATATATAAATGCATTTTTAAGTCAATATATATGCTATAAACCCAACAATAGTCATTCCACCTACTATAAATATAATTTCTCTATCCTTTTGACTCTGTAAAGGTGTATAATAATCACTCAGTACCGGTTCCTCCCCAAGTGACTGTAATTGTTGCGCACCTGTCACCGGTGCTGTAACAGCATTATACTCCCTAATAGCTTCATCTACATCCTCAAAAGTCTTAGTAGCGTGGTTCTGCTTTCTAATTTCACTATTAATCCAGTCTAATCTCTCTGTTCTTTTTTCTGCCCACTGTGCCTGTGCCTTTTGTAATTGCTGTACGGCATTATCATGCCTTTTGCGTTCTTCAATCGCAGAATTATTCCCCAATGAACTGAATAATAAATTGCTCCCTGTAAACGCCAATGCATTCACTAAAGCGCCACCAACCATCATAGCTATTCCCGCCATTTTGTTTTATATAATAATGTTATTACTTCAAAATATTATCAGGAATTATACCTTGTTTAACAAGCATATCTCTCGTAGCAATAGCAAGTCCAGTATCCAACATTAACATATCCATATTATAACCATCAAGTTGCAGTTTTGGCACCGCCTGTCTAATAATTTTATTCATTATCTGCGCATATCCAATTTCAAGCGCCGTTATTACAGCAGCATGATATGCAATATTTCCTATTATCTTTCCATCTGTATTAATTGCCGTCATCTTTTTTTTTTTATTTTACTTGATAATAAATTTAATTTAATTTAGTTAATTGTTTACTCCATAAGATGAGGATTGTGTTTTACACTAGGCATTTCAGGTTCTTTTGTTTCAATTTTATTTCGATTTAACAATTTACAGCCAAACACAAACCCACCAACTAAACTCATTGCCGCTATAAAATATATTATATTCGAGGTTTTATAGACTTTCACTATAACTGGTTCTTCAGGTTGTATATCTACTTTTTTCTTATGTACCATATGTAATAGACTTTCTTGTTTGGCTTTTCTAGCAGCAGCACCCTTTTTACCAGCTTCAACCCTCTTTGGATTCTTTGCTGTTACTTGTTTAATCTCCTCTTTTCGTTCTGGAATTTCTTCATCAGGAATCTGTTGTGTGTTCTCCGTTTCCATTATTTTTATTTATATCATTTATATTTTTAAATTGACAATATTTAAATGTTGTTATCGCTGCAGTAATAGGTGCCATAAATGCTCCAAACCTAAAATACAACTCACAACAATGTATAGCCAAACACAAACCCGCCGACTAAACTCATTGCCGCTATACAATATTTTATAACTGGTTCTTCAGGTGGTATATCTACTTTTTTTCTTATGTACCATATGTAATAGACTTTCTTGTTTAATCTCCTCTTTTCGTTCTGGAATTTCTTCATCAGGAATCTGTTGTGTGTTCTCCGTTTCCATTATTTTTATTTATATCATTTATATTTTTAAATTGACAATATTTAAATGTTGTTATCGCTGCAGTAATAGGTGCCAGAAATGCTCCAAACCTAAAATACAACTCACAACAAGTACTAGTCAAGGCATGGTCAACAAATGGATCTCCTTCTAAATCAGCTACGAGTTTATCATGATTTCCTGCTGGTATAGGCAAGATATTACCTACAGCTAGAGCATACATATTCAAAATAGTATTACCAAGAGTTTTCGTCATTGAAGCACCCAATCTACTTTCATATCTGTTATACAATTTTAATATTTGTTCGTTTGGCAACTCTTCTAGTTGTGAAATAGTTATATCTTTACCCAAATATTGAACAGATTTCCCACCTGAAATAATCGAAGATAACCGTTGTTTTAAGTGATCATTATTTACTTCACCTACAACACTATCATTGGATACTTTATCATCACTTAGTTGTTCTATAAGTTCCTCACAATTCATTTTTATTTTGCATAATATAAATTTCAATTTAAAATAAACCCAACCCGATCCAAATATAATAATCAATAATTGTATGAATATCAATATCTCAAACATTTCATATATTCATACAATTGTTTAAGTTAAATTTGCTTAGAACAACTCAACAATGTTAAGCAATACCTATTTGCTGAACAATTCTTAACATTGTTATCTATGAATTGCTCAGCTAAATCAAGTTAAATCAAGTTTAAATCAAGTTAAAATCCAGTAAAATAAGTAAAATAAAAAATATTAAGTAATACTAAGTAATACTAAGTATTACTTAAGCAACTTATAACCAGTAGGTTGATCAGTTCTAATAAGCAACTTAGAATGTTTTGTTTTTGATAACTCTTTTCTTATTTTGTTTCTTTCCTCTAGTGTCGAAATAACATCATTTTCTCTCAAACAGTCCTCAAAACTATCTCTGTCTTTCGTATAAAACATACACAGCCATTTTGTCTGTTCTCTTAAGTCTTTTAATACTGAATTGTATCTCTGTGATATAACCCAAACACTTTGCTCTGCATGTCGTCCAGAGAATGCGAGCTGTGACAACATATCCTTTTTCTTTGTTAATTGCTTTGTAGCTGAACAGTCATCAATGATATATAATGTTGGGCTTCCAGCATATTTATTAAAAAATAATCTTAACAGATCTTGTAGTTTCTCTTCGCCATTACTGCCAACTGGATTAACAATCGTTATTTTTTTATCGATTGGACACCGCACATCCTTTATCCAACTTCTGTTTTTATAAGCCTTGTTCCATGCTATAGTTGGGCAAAGAATAACTATATTATCAAACACCCCATCATACCCACCTTGTTGCCGTGAAAGCTCTAATAAGTCTAAAACAAATTCTGTTTTACCACATCCAGTTTGACCACAGATAATAGCACTATGTGCATACTTTGGCAAATCAATACAACGCCGATACAAATCTTCCATTTTCTATATTTAATTGCGCATCTTGAATTATAAATAAATATATATTTATGACACCTGCAGCTTCAGCTTCTTTACTAATCTGAATTGTAATACCTTCACTCGCATTTTCTATTCTCCGCCCATTCCCATGTAAACTATTATCATCTGTTGTTCTTAAGTCAAGCCAGAGTGCATATTGTTTTGTAAGATATTTGCCAATTGTCACACTGGCTGCATGAAATTCTTTACTGGTAATGTTCACTATCGGATCATTATTATCTCCGCCGGCAAAGTGTTTGCGTATTTCATCCCACATATTATATGCTTTCATCCCTTGACTGTATAGTTGATTAGGCACACCCTCAATTGTTACTTCAACATTATTTATTTTTGGATTATAGAAATTTTCACTTTTTCTTGCAAAAGGTGTTGATTGTTCTTCAAATACCATTAAAATTCCCTTCATGGACCTAGCAGGTGTATTCAAATTTATATTCCATATAGAATCACTTTCATTTTCAGTTATCTTTCGGTGACGAAGAATTCTATCATATAGTATTGACATTTGTCCCATATATTGTTTTCTTACCATTGTCGCTAAATTAGGCTCTGTGACCATATCAAATTCTAAACTTATATTATTAATTTCATAATTAGCAGCTATATCACCTGTGGCTATTATTACCCTTGAATATTCATTAAATGTAAGTTCATATTCGAGTCTATCACCCAAACCAGATTGATAATAAGGCATATGGGCTTCAAGAAGTTCAAAATCTAATGGTATATAAAATCGATTACCAAATGTATCTGCGATAGCTTTATCTTCAGCGTTTCCAGAACTAGCATCTGCTGCTCCAGTTCTTAATTTTGTTACATTTGAACCTGCACTAGTATCTATACCTTGATAAACCATATTATTTCGCTCTGGAGGTGTTTTCCATAGGTCACGATAGATGTAATACACATCTGAATCATCGATTGATAAAATGTCATTACCAGATATTTTAATAGTTGTTTTCTTAACGATTGCACGACCAAGATTGTGAACCACTCGGCGATTGTCATCAGTGGAGGTTAATGCAATTGTAAAAGCTAAACGAACTGTTCCAGGTATGATTAAATCATTTGGACCTAAATTTGGGAATCGCACTAAAAGCTGTTGGTTTTGATCAATTGTAGATGGATTATTTGTTATTGTAACTGATTGTCTAATTCCTTTTACACCGAGAGGCTCTCTTAAATGTCTGTAGGGATTAAGTTTTCTTCCGTATGTTGCCATTATTCTTTTTAATTTTATTTATAAATTACATACTTTAAAATAAATAATAAATAATGGCTGAAGGTGGAGAAGGAGATTTTATGCATTATGACAATGAATCGTATACACCTGATGGTGATGAGCAAACGCCCCTGATAGTCCCTGATGTTCCACAGGTAATCCCTGATTTTCAAATGGAAAAACTAACTCCAGAGAAGGATCGTCCTCTACGAGTAAAAACTTTAGAGCTTTTTAAAACTCTATTCCAAAAGGAGTTTAAAGTAACAGATCAGGAGTTTCAGTTACTAATTCCAGACCTACACATAGAAAACAAAACACTGTTCTGGAAGGATCACCGCATTAGTAAAAAGGATAACCCTAATATCTTAATAAGAACTTTTTAAGGGTAAAGGAACAGCTGAATTAAAACGGTTATTGAATCTACAAGAGGTCCACTTGGCTCCAGAAGCTGTTAATAAAATATTAACTATAGAAAACGAACTAACAAATGTTGAAAACATAGAAATGTCTGAATTACCAAGTACAGTTGATGAAACAGAAACACATGTAAAATAACTCATTGATACACTATCAAAAGAAACATCAACTACAATTACACATGATTTTGAAACTTTGCCATTAAGAGAACTTAAAGCCTTAAACAAAGCACTGCAACACTCAAGAGGCTCACTAACAAACAACCTTGCCAAGTTAAATGAATTGGATAAAAATAAAGATGCCGCAGTGTTAAAGTTGGCAGCTGTAACTACATTTGATTCAGACAGTCCAGATGCAGACCGTATCGAAAGAGAAATTGCTGATATTGTATCTGAGCGTGAAGCACGTCTTGAAGCGATTTCAGCGGATAGGGAAGCCTTAAGAACTCAAGCATCCAGAATAAAAGAGACCCTTGATAGAATATTACACAAAGATACTACTTTAAGAGAAAGACTCAAAACCCTCTTCAAAGAACAGGGGATAACTATTGTTTCAGTTTTGACAGCTATAGGGTTTATAATCTCTACTTTAATTTTAAGTATTACTGGAGGTGCAAGTGGTGTTGCAGCCGCTCCCAAACCACCAGGAAAAGGTGGAGCTAAAAATGGATAAAGAAACAATTAAAACATCTGAGTTCATTACTGGATATGCTAGCAGGGAAGGCAGTGGATGCATTACCCGGAATTATTGGATCAATAGTATCTTGGTTGTTGAATGCAGCAGGAAAGGCTGTTGGATGGCTAGCCAATAATGTATGGGTTTTGATTATTACAGTTGCTGGGCTTCTTTATATGACTGCTAAGGATTATATTTTATCTCGAAAGTAAAATAATAGCAGTCCTAACCCAACTGCAATACTACCAGTGACTAATGCAGTTTTATAATTTTCATGTTTGACTGCTTCTATTTGTTCAGGTATTGTGACTGCTGGTTTAACATTTAAAGGTTTAACATTCAAAGGTTTAACACTCAAAGGTTTAACATCCAAAGGTTTAACAATACTTTTTTCTGGTGTTTGTACAGGCGGTGGAACTGGTAGGCTATTTACATCACCATTAAACCCCACAGTTTGATCACCAGTCGCAATTACAATTAAATTATTGTAATTTTGAATACTTCCTATCTGTAAATCCATGTTGCTTGGAGCCATGTACAGACTAACCCATATGCAAAGTCAACTTTTGACCTTGCATATTTTAGTACATTTTGATAGTTTGAAATTATTGTAGGCAAGTCTACAGCTCTATTAATTGCATCATTAACATTGGCTAAATATTGTTTTTGCGCATCAAATGCAGTCCCAGTACCAATAATGGAAGTTCTTGTTTGAGATTGAGCTCCAAGAATTGACCACACATAAACTCTAATAATATCATTTAATCGTTCCACCCCTGCTTGAGTGAACCCAATTGAATTATCTAGAACAAAACTAGTCCAAGCATTAATAATATCGACGTGATGGGTAAAAGAATCGTGTACATCAAACAATGGTGATACCTTACCTCCATGGCTCAATCTATAACCCCCTGAAGGCCTCATAAACATTGTAAAACCGCCAAGATTATGATTCCCATGGTCCATTTTTTGTCTGAAATCCTAATTTGGATTAATACCAAATTCAGTGCATATTCTATGGTAAGCTGAAAGATCAAAATTATTATCATACCAACAATAGCTGTGATCATCTGGTAAAGGAACTTTCATTTGAGCTAAGATTCGAAGTGTTTGATACATAATATGAAATTCATGTAAGGATCTCAAAAACAGATCATTTGTAATTGTTAAATGCTGGTTATATGAAACACCGCACCCACAAGTAGCACACCATATTGCAAAGTTAAATTGATTCTGATACCACCCCATTTGATTATTCATCCAATTGTTATATGCTTTGTTGTTGTTTGAGACATTACCAGTTATTGAGGGGTTTGGATACCCCGCTAATGCGTTGGAATATGTAGCTTTGAAACTTTTATCTTTTGTAACATAAACATCAACATTGTAAAACATTGGAACCGTTTTCAAAGCATATATATGGTTGACATTGTAGTTTGCATTCTTATTAAATTTGAATGCCATTGTTTTTAATATAAAAATATTTTTAAATTAAAAACAATGTATATAACTTTAACTGACATTACAAAACCAATTCCACTACAAGAATATATTAATAATACAGATTCTAAGCGAGAAATTGGTTTGAAAAGTCTTACGTACTGGGTTGGTTGGTACAATATTTTGCATGATGAAACATACGAGTGGTCTACTGTTAGAGCTAGACCAACTGCAGTGACAATTCCCGCTGGATTATATTCATTTGATAGATTAAGTAATTTATTAAGTAATGCCGCTTTGTCACTTAGTGCAAATAAATCTAATGGGAAATGTACTTTTACAGTTATAACCGGACACGAGGTTAATATTCCTGAAAATGTACTTAAATTACTAGGTTTTGACATATATCAACACAAGTTGGATAGTGGTACTTATACAAGCGTCAATCCAGTTGATTTTGCTACCAAATCTTTTTATATATATCTGAATCAAGTCAGTTCATCTCACAATCTATTAGATGGAAATATAAGTAACATTATTTGTACTGTACCCATCAGCAAAACTACGTTTGAGGAATCGGATACAATATCATTTCAATATCCGGAATATAGAAAATTACAAAGTGGTATCATAGACGAGTTGGGAATTGAAGTCAGAGACAATAGTAATAATTTATTAAATAATCACGGACTGCCAATTTTTATTGTATTTGAAATAAGATAAAAAATAAAGTAAAATGTCTATATATGGAGATACAAACTATCATGCAACGAAATCATATAGTGATACAGGCGATGAGTTGATTAAAAAGAAAATGAATGAGTTTGCTACTCTTGTAAGAGATAAAATGTATGTCCCAAACCTAAAACAAACAATACGTGACCTTAAGCAAGGTAAACCTATAATAACTGTATGGGCAGAAGAATCTGGGCCATTACGTGATGGCTCTTATGAATTTGCATTTGGAAATGGTGTTTCTGGTTCAGCGCATGAAAACTGTGGTTATACTATGTTGTGTAGTGGGAGAGTTTTACGAATGGGTTTATGCAGTGTCACAAGAGATGGATTTGCAACCGATGAAGTAAACATTGGGATTAGTATTAATGGCACCCCAAATGTGAATGCAACTTTAACAAAACATAAAGGACAGCGTTCGGCATATACAATATTTCAAACTCCAATCGAGCTTGCTTCTGGAAGTGAATTAAATTTCGTTTCACTTACAACATATAGTAGAGCTTTCATTTCAATTGTAAATGTATTGATTGAATTAGATATTTAAATTTAAAAATTATGAAAAATAAAATATGTAATAAACTGTATCCACCGCTACCAGTTGAGGAGAATAGAACAGAACATTTCAGGCTTAGTGAAATAAGTGCTTTAAAACATAAGCTAGAAAATGAGGTTGAGACAAGGAAAACAATACGAAATAAATATAAAAGAGCTCTGAACATATTAAATGGTATTCAGTCTGGATTAACTACTGTTGGTCTGGTAATGGGTGGGACGAGTGCCGGACTATTAATAACTGTTGTAGGAGTGCCCGTTTCCTTGGGCCTTGGTATTGCGGGTAGTATATGTGGTGCATTTGCATTAACAAGCAAATTTATTAATACTAAACTACTGAAAAAGGCTGAAAAACATGATGAAATATGTATACTTGCAATGGAAAAACTTAATTCTATTGCAAATAAAGTTTCCACTGCATTACAAGATGGTAATGTATCTGATGAAGAATTTAAATTGATCATGGGAGAGATGGATAAATATGAACAAATGAAAGCAGATGTTAGAAAACCTATAAAGTTTGAGATTTCTGCTGAAGAAAAAAACAAACTACGAGAGCAAATCAAAACAGACATGTTAAAAAATATAAATGGGCACTAAATTTTGACTTTCATTTGAGTGCGGTCGGGTAAAAAATGAAAGGTTTTAAAGTTTTTCAACAGACAAAATCAAAAGCATGATACTTATTGTTCTTATCGTTTTTACTTTGCTTAAACCCTAATGGTCTTACATAGTATGGCAACTCCTTATTTTTAGATTTAGCTTGTTCAATTTTAGATTTAAGAGAGAGTGGTGTCCATGCTTCAGTGTCATCATTTAATGTTAAAATCATAGATTCACCATTAATAGTATCCACACATCTGTAATCTTTAGTAGTATATATTTCATTCTGTTTTAAATCTACCCATTTAATTGTTTTATATTCATGTTCCTTGCACCTTTCTTCAAACTTGGCTAGTGTGATTTATTGATTCATTTTTGTGTTTTATGTTATAGAAATGTATCTTAAATAGAAATAAAAAAAAATGGAGAAAATTTATTACAGTCCTAAAGGATTTTGGAAAGGTTTAACAGCTGTTAAGAAATTAGCAAAAGCAGCTAAAGTAAGTAATAAAGAAGCATTGAATTTCTTAAAGAAACAAGCGGTATGGCAGATTTATTTACCTGCACCAAAGAAAATAGTGAGGCCAAAGTTTGATGTTTCTAACAAGAATGAAGCTCATCAAGCGGATTTATTATTCCTACCACATGACACTGTTGGTCGAAAAACATATAAGTATGCATTGACTGTTGTTGATATTGCTAGTAGATATAAAGAGGCAGAACCACTGACTTCAAAGGACAGCAAGGAAGTTGCTAAAGCTTTTGAAAATATTTATAAAAGAAAACTAACATATCCAAACTTATTGCAAGTAGACCCTGGGAGAGAATTTATGGGTGCTGTTACACAGTTCATGGATAAACATAATGCAAATATAAGGCGCGGTAGAAGAGAAATTCATAGAGACCAAGCCATTGTTGAAAGATTTAATAGGACACTAGCTGAAAGATTGTTTGGTTATCAGTATGCTAAGGAGTTGGACAATCCTCATAAACGAAATAGGGAATGGGTTAAGAGGCTACCAGTGGTAATCGCTGACGAAAAAACCCTCTCCAATTGAAATTAAAACATTAAAAGACGACCCCATATGTCCTACTGTAAACGTAATATATTTATACCAACCTGGAGAACAAGAAGGCGGAGGCATACGTAGAGCTACTGACCCGATATGGAGTGTTGATATTCATAAGATTGATTATCATATTATTACCCAAGGTATAAGAGTGTATTATTTGAAGGCGCCGGCACCAAAGAGAGGCTTTGTGAAAGAAGAGCTTCTTATTATTCCGGCTGATACCCAAACGCGTATGTCATGATTCCATCGGGTGCAATGTATCGTTTTGTGTCGAGTGGTGAGAGTGTTGTTTTGTTCATTGTTAGTCCGTATATTTTATGGTGTATGGAACGTAGCATATTCATGTTATGAGTGTATGTTTTCTTGTTGAAAAGTGCATCTTTGTAATTTTCAAAGTTTATTTGTTTTTTTATTACATATTTTTTTACTCCCTTTGCTTTCTTGATGAGTTGTTCGTCTGCTCGTAATATAGAGTATAGCTTTGGGCGTAGGCCAATATATTCTGCTATTGAAGTGCCAACACATTCATCTTTCATTTTGCCTATTACTTTTTTGTTTGTTTCATCATAAAGTGGATGGTCTTTTGGATAATCAGAGAAGTCATATTCATCTTTCATCTTAGACATATCTTTGTATACATCTATTGTTTTGATGTCAACTAATAAACTGTCGGTGTCTGTATACAGCAAGGTGCAATTTTCATTATACTTCTTTTTCAGTTTGTTATAGTACCAGTCGTACATTAGATGTTTTGATAAGTCTAAGACAGACATGCCAACATAGATTGGCTTGTTTAGCGTTAGTTTAGATTTGTTTACATGTATAGCAGATAATTCATCTGAGAATTTGACACGTCTATTGAAATTAGGTTTAGCTATGATTTTTCTTAGTCTTTCGTTTTCGGTTCCATCTGTTCTTACTAGTTTGATGTCCGATCTTTTTCGTAGGTTCTCCATAGTTTTTCCGAATACAGCATTGTTCATTAGTTTATAGAAATCTTTTTCAAATGCAGACTTTGTTTTTTTACGTAATTCGGTGTTTAGACGAATGTATGGTTCCATCCATGGTTTTTCATTGAATTCTAAGGCTCGATGTACTTTAGTGAGTTTTAGGCCAAGAGATATGTACAAATGTAGATTTATGTAGTGTAATACATATTTATTTTTGTTGTTTAGATTTGGAACAAGTTTCTCTATGTTTATCATATTGCTATTGTTAAGAAGTTCTGTTTGATATTCTGATAACCATTCTTTTTTTACTGCTAGTTTCTCAGGTGCAAGTGGATAATCGTTGTGTAGTTTATGTAGGCTTTTTGGGTATTCTAGGTCTACTTCAAGGATTAAACCTTTGCCTGGTTTTGGTTGAGCAACTGTGTTTCTATTGTTTAAGGGTTTCCACTTGAAACCGGAGTACGGTAAAGGTTGACTCATTGCCCATCCGTATAGGTTATTTGCGTCGTAATACATGATGTGATTGTTTTCTTCAGTTGGATTGTAATCAGCTACAGGAGGATTGTTTGCTTTGGCATGCCTTTTGGATACCATACTTATACCGCCACGCATACCTTTTTCTATGAATAAATGCATATCAATATATGTTAGTAGTTCTAAATCTATTTGTGTGTTTTTTAGTAGAGCATCCCACGATAGACCTGGAGCTGTATAGTAGTGTAATGGGTCAAGTTTGTATGCATTTATACATGTTTTTCTAAATGTTTGGAATACATCAGCAAGTAGAACAACATCAGTTTTAAGGTATAAATCATGATAATCTCCAAGGGTTTTACAGTTGAACTCTTTCTATACCTTTTGTGCGTGTTCATATTCTTTTTGGTTGATACTTTCATCTGTAAGACTGCTGTAAAATGTATCTATAGGTGGTAATTGAGTTTCATTGAATCTTTCTTTGTTGTTCATATATTCATAGGGGTAAACCCCTTTACGTAAAAGTAGATTTGTTTTATTGTTGAAGACATTGTTGGTGATTTTGAAATCTGATTTATCTGTTGCATCTACTAACTTTTCAAGTGATGAAGACATGAATTGGAAACTATCTAAGAACTTGAGTTGTCCAATGCTAAACGAGATGTACTTTTCAGCGTTAGTTGGAATACAAGTTATGTTGCGGTTTGCTGTGTGCATTTTTTGCATTATAAGATGACTGTCATATCCTTTTAGGTTGTGGAATACTACAGGGATTTTAGTTGTGCCTGGTTTTATTTTGAGTTTTAGGTTGCAGTTTTTGTGTGCGGCGCCTCTGTATTTACCTGTGAAATGGCAGTGGTCTCTTACTTTTGTATCGTTTAGTTCTGTTTCACATATCCAACAATGGGTTGCACTTTCATAATCTTTGGTGTTTTGTTCTGTCATTGTTATTTGAGTTGGATGGGTAAAAGTGTTGTTGATGTTGCTTGTTTCACATTTCAAATGGTTTAAGAATGAGTCTTCACCTCTGTATATTACTGGTTTTTCTGCTTTGCCATCATACCGCACAACTTGATATACAAAACCACAAGCTTCATGTTCACTTGTTATTTCTGATTTGTCGCCAGCGGGTTTGTTTTCAGGGGTTATTATGCTTTCAAAGTCCGCATAGATTACATATGGAACTGGTAGTTGGTTTTGATGGTTTTTGAATTGTATATGGTTTTTATCTTTTGAGGGCATTTCTATTTTTGTTGCAGTTTTGTTGATGTCTTCACAATCTACTTTATGCTTGAGTAGTAAGTCTTCTTGCGAGAAGCCATATAGACAACGTTCACAGAAATGTGTTTTTTCCTTATGCTTGTTTTGATCGACGAGTAGTCTGTTTAGGTTTTTAATCCAACAATAATGATATTGCGTTTCTTTCTTTGGTTCTTCACCTTCTTCATCAACTTCATCGTCTTGTGATATCAAAAGTAAATTAATTATATTCAATCCTGTTGGTTGATCTGATATGTAATATGGGAATATGCTTATTTTCTCTGTCTTTTCTGTTATTGTATATCCATAAACATTTATTGCAAGATTGTTTTGTTTTTCCACTTTTAACATTTGGGATATTGGTGTTGGAAAATCGATGTCCTTCAAGTTAAAATTGTCTTTGTTTTTTGTATAACTGTAAATAGTATTAAGGTTACTTTTTGCGGGATACATAGCGGATGTCAGAGCCCATCTCAAACACTCATTATCATCATTCTTTACATTAATTATTGCTTTTTTGTTTGCCAATGCTTTGGGTAAAGGAATATATGAAGAGCCTTTGAGTGGTTCATATTTTGCAATGTTTAAGTACAGTTTAATACAGTGTTCGATCTCTAGGCCTGATGCTGTATTTGTAAATTTCTCAATCCAGGTTTGTAAATAAGAAGTTTGATTATTATAAAATTCAACTACTTTAGATCCATCAAGAACAGCGCTTTGTTCTCCATGGGTTTGTCCGATAACATACTTTCTTTCTCCGCCATTTCCATCTTTGAAGAATTTTAAAGAAATGCCGATTGAAAACTTTATGCCCTTATATTCTTTTATATCTTGATTGATTTGATTTATTATAGTAGACTTGTTATCATCAAACAGAATATTAGGGTCTTTATATTTATGGGCATCTATTTCATATGACTTGAAATAAGCACACAATGGCTTGTCGACCAATTTTAATTCTGGGTTTTTATCTTTTGGAGTTAGCTTGGGCTCATTTATAACATTTTGTTTTGGTTTTTCGATTTTTGTTTTTTCAAGATTTATGTATCGTGGAGCTGGGATTGGTTTTTCGATTTTTGTTTTTTCACGATTTATGGATCGTGGAGCTGGGATTGGTTTTTCGATTTTTGTTTGAGGGATTGACTTAAGTCTCTCTTTCCTTCTTTGCTTCTTTTTTCGACGCCTTTCCCTAATGTTTTCTAACACAGATGATTTGGCCTCGACTTGGGGCTCTGAAGGCTTCAAAGCATCAACCATCTTTCGCAATTGCTCATGATTAATATCTCTATCACGATACAGTTTCAGAATATCTTGTACATCTGTAGCATTCATTTTCTTTTTAATCTTTGGTTTATTATAATATTATTTGTTATTTAATAGAAAAATTATTGTATATATAACGTAAACAATGGGAGAAATAAACATGTGCCAATACAAAAATATCCATTCAGATAAACCATGCACGATAAAATCAGTGAAAAACTCAATATACTGTGCAACCCATACATTTAGAGTAAAAAAGAATACCCCCTCGAAACCATGCCTAGTGTGTGGAAAGGGTACTTGTGCTATGTATCAAGTGTGTGGAAAGTGTGGGGCAAATAGAGTTTGGGCCTTAAAGAGATACTATAAAATAGAGAAACCATTCAGACAAGAGTCTGCCAGACTTAGGGAGATTGTGATATAGCGCTTTCGCGGTTCATTGCATATATTTTGCTGAAGATTATGGTTGTCGTACAAAGCAACTATATAGTTTGGTATAGCAAGCATTATTTTGACAAATTCATAGTCTCAAAGGCTGAGAAGTTTAAAATTGAGATTATATTGCAGGAGCTCCATACAAAAGTACAAAACAATAGTTTGGTACTTTTGAACAAAAATATATATAAACTTCTAACCACAGGGTCTGAGAAAGCTAAAACTGAGATTATATTGCAGGAGCCCCATATTCTATATATATTAAAATGTGGGAACAAAAGTTCTTTGTATCATCAAAGAAAGCATGAGTTGTTCCTATTATTCTAATTTCCAAAATGGCTGCCGTGAAAATCATATAATTCTGATATAATCATGCACAAACCATTTGGACTGATTTTTTCCCTGACAATAATCATTATTAAAAGTAAATTATATATGACTAAAGTCAATTTCAAGTCACTGTTTATGACAAACATGTTAGATTTCAAAATGGCCACTGTGTGTATGCAGGAATTTTCTTAATTATGGATACAGTGCTTTCAAGCAGTTTCATCACCATCTGCATTAGAGTCTTGTTGGTGTTTCTGAAAGGCAGTGCTGGCACAATCACATGGAAAATGCGGTCAAAGAAGTTGCTTGCATACAATGTATACCCTATATAAACTTGTATGCAGGAAAATGTAGAAGAACTGTCGAAAAGGCAGTATTTGTGTGATTAAATGACTTTTCGGCATTAAAACGCCATGTGCACATGTTCAATATGTGTCAGAGACAAAATCACCGCTGAACTATCTCCAGCGAGTTTATTGACTCCAATCGCCCGTTCTTTCCCATCCAGTGCGAGATTCACGGCCACCGCGCCCGCAGATTTACCATTGGAATTAACCGAGCAGACCGCCATTCGGAGAAGTGTACCTGGAGCTGTCATGGCGTATCCCCCATATTCATATAGCCCCTCATTCAATGGACCCCGCTTCTCAGCCCAAACTCTGATGACACGTTTTTGTGTTTGCAATAACTTAAACTGCTCTACAGATGTGTCCAACAATGAGGCAAGCTGCGCGATAGCGGTATGTGCCTCAACACGAACGTTTTCAGAGGTCTCCTCAAGTGCTTTGTTCGCGGCTCTACGAACACGTTTCAGTTTATCGGAAAATTCGGTTATTTTCCTGCCTAGTTCAGTAAGTGCTGCATGATCCTCTTCCCCAACATGCATTATTTTTCCGCCGAGATCCTTAAGTCCTGTATATGCCTCTTCGCGAACTTGTGCAGTCGCCGTCAGGACGTCTACTCTAAGCTGTGATATACTCCTGCGAATCGCGTGTGTGGCCTCCGATATAGTCGTATTGATCAAGGCCTTTGTTTTTCCGGCAGTTAAAAAGTCGCTCTCTGTCGGGATGAATCCCCCTTCTGCCGGTTCTAAATTCTTTGAATTTGTATTTGTCATCCAATCGCGATTGGAATTGGAAGAACTACCTGGTCCGTATATACCAGAATGTTGGTTGTTATACATTCTATTACGAACATGCGTTTAATTCTAATTTTCTTAAAACTAATTAATTTGAAATTTCTAGGACGACCTAAATCTGGTAATAGTTATTCAACTTTCTCGCTTGATCATCAAGAATCGAGACCGTAAATTCGTGGATATGTCCCGATTCCAAAACTTTCATCTCGGGGTGTGGGAAGTCTAAGGTCACAGTCTCCCCAAAGAAACAATCACTGGATTACACGGTTTTCAGTAATGTGCTGGGGGCCTCATTTAGCGTGTTGTGCGATGTGTTCAGCCTATCCAGGTGCACCCTGAGAGTTTTCGTGACGGCGAAGTTTATTGGGGTCGTGCCGACGTGCTCGCCCGGATCAAACATCCCATCATCGTTGGCAGGGAGGGATGATATTTTAAATCCTAACTGTGAGCCCAACCCCGATTAGATCCTTAAACGCTTCTCAACGGACACTGTCGCAAGCCCAGTGGCTTTCGAGACTGCGTGAGTGGCTACACCAGGAATCTTCACCACGATAAAAGCTTGGGGATCTCCGAAACGCCAAAGGCCATGAGGTACTATGGCAGATGACTCCTCTATGAGTCTAGCTAGTTCTATTATATCTAGGTGTTCGAAGGCGGCGTCCTCGACAACACCTGCTGAGAAAAGCTCGAGCGATTCTACGTTTTTCCACCCAACCGTGAAGGTGATTGATCTGAGGCCTACCCGGCGTTTTCCGCAGCAGTTGTCGTTCACTTTTGAAGTTAACAACTCTCTTTTTGAACATTAGTGATAGTAGCAAACATAATATCTTTCAATGGATACCAAAGCATTTAGCTTTAATTATAATGCAAAGTACGCGGTCGGCGGGGTATACACTAAAAAAAAACACCATTGGTGGGCTTGTGCACCCCCAAATAAGAGCCAGTATGGGCCCGGGTTTCAACACCAATTTCCCTAACATGTTTGAAAAGTACAGACTTCCTAAAACCATTACACAGGATCTCATAACAAACTGGAACAACAACCCTATGCAGTTATGGCAGAACCAACTAAATTTTGCCGTGTGGTGTGCCACAACCGGGTGTGGCGTCTCTTTCGGAGACCACATACAATACAGGAACAGAATGCTGAGCAGTAGCGTCTACAACTTTCATGTGTATTATACTATTAGGAGGATTCTCAAAGAACTAGGTACTCCACTACCTCAAGACGACTGCTGGAATCCAATTTCCAACACATACAACCGTAAGGCTTTCGAACGGATATGTGACGAATTTAACGTTTCAAAAGATTCGGATTGGAGACAGAAAGTATACCCGAACAGCAACAGCCTGGGCACCGTTCATCTTAGGGGTTTAGAGCACGGGACATACTATGACAGAACGAAACCTGCTTTTACAGGGTTGGCGGTCGGGGGTTATACTCCGAGTTACAAAGCACCACCACCATTCAGAAACACGGTGAATTGGACGGAAAACAATTTTAATACCTCCAACATGACATTCGCGGCTGAAGTGGCTAGAGGGCACACGTGCGATTCCAAATACTGTACATGGTTATCACCATTAAAGGCTCACGTACAGTATATTTTTGAAGACATAAACGTGCAGAATGGTATAGAAACCTTTATATTGGACGACGGTCTAGGGTTTACGCAGGCCGGTGTTGCCCGCCTCAACGACTCTATTCGCACATACGTCTGGGCCATCCTCAGCGCACAGAAGCAAACTCGCGGTTCTATAATGGGCACGGGAACGGCGTTTGACGCGCAAAAACAATTATTGGAACTTGTAGAGGACGCCATCTCAGCTAAGGTGGACCTGGAGAAGGCGATGCAGAATTATCAAGACGTTTTGCAGAATGCCAACACCCCAGTAGACTATGTATTTGGAATAGGTCTTTATATGGCGCCGAGCAATATGATACTACGAGACGACCCGGTTGACGGTTACAATAATCAGATCGTAATCGTCACCGTCGATCAAAAAATCGGCCACAACGGGAACTTGAACAGGTTATCATCAAGCGCACCCCCAATATGCTCGGATTCAACAGTGGAAGTGGAACCGATTTCCAGTTCACCCAATCCAATCGCGATTGGAAGAATTGGAACAGGAGCGGGAACTAGTGTCACAACCCACGAGGAGGAGAAATTAGGGCTCGTCGTTGCCCTCATGGCGTTCGGACTATTTGCGCTTTGGTTTTAGGAACTCTCGGGCGGAGAATAGTAGGAGACCGGCGATCGCCACGATTAAAGCCCAAGCATTCTCGGCGAGCCATCCGGCCGTTTTTGATAATATAGATAACAAATAGGAGACGGGACCCCCGATCAGCCCAGGCAGCGCGGCAGCCGCCTTTTCGGCAAATTTAGCCAGGAGACTGACGAGGGCATTTAGATGTTTTTTTACCCACTCCTTGGCTCCACCGGATGGCGCGGGTGCTGGCGCGGGTGCTGGCGCGGTTGCTGGCGAGGGTGCTGGCGCGGGTGCTGGCGCGGGTGCTGGCGCGGGTGATGGCGCGGGTGCTGGCGCGGCTGCTGGCGCGGGTGCTGGCGCGGGTGCAGCCGCCGCACCGCCAGTGAAAGCTAGAACTATGGTTGATATAGTCATGCCGACAGCTGTGAGGATGCTTACTATTGTGACGCCCTGCTCTATGAACAGAGTGCGAATACGCTCACCGAGTGTCGTCTCCTCGTGCAGGACCCTCGAGATTGTTTCGCGGATTCGACTTATTTGGGTGCGGAGCGTCTCACGGTTAGTCGAGGCAGCCTCCAAGCGAGCTTCTCTTTCATCCCGCAAAGACCGCAGTCGTTCGGTGATCCGCTCGGTAGATTCTCTATCGCCACGGGCTTCCCCAAGTTTTCTTTCTTCTAGCGCGATATGTTCATCCAGCGCCGTGAGTTTGGAGAGGTTATGGACCAATTCACCCCGGACCGTTTGCATAGCCTTAACGAGTCCACGGAGTTCGCGAAGAGGTAACGGTGGGTCATCGTTAAACCCTTGGTCGAGGTTGAGTATTTCGTCTAGATCGCTTTCGCTGATCTCCATTGTGCGAATAGCGTCGGTGGCTACACGAGGGACCTCGCAGAGCTCGACAGTTTCTATCGCGGCGGCCGTCTTCGCCATCGTTTCGTCGGTAGACTGTAGGGCCTCTACTGCACGGGCTGGCATAATTGTTTTACCAGGCCTCCAATCTGGGAATCCTAATTCGTTCCTTACGATTTGGGCACCGCCCCGGTTTTTTCCGGCAATGGTGCTCAGAGCTAGAGGTTTTCCGGTATTTTTGTTGATGATTGGGACATTTGGTGCTGATCGTAGTCGCAACCCACCGCCCGGATCCACTTCGAACTTGGAGTAGTCACGTCCGACAGACGGGACCAGATCGTTTCTGCCAACATGTTGTAGTAGTCGTTTACAGCTGACTCGAGTAAATCCCGACTTTGACTAATGGTGTTGGTAGCGCCACCTATTTCCCCCAATTCTTCCAATCGCGATTGGATTGGAACTGGAGTCTCTATGACGGGTGTTTCGTCGAAGGTCGTGAGGGAATCCTCGAAGTCATCATCCTCATCAATGTCATCATTTTGGACATCATCTCTGCCGAATTCGTCCATGCCAATATCGTAATCAGCCATCTTTAAGGATGTATTAAAGAAAAAACCATACGGGTTTAATAGAGTATTTAGTTTCACTGAAAATATATCTTCGAGTCAATACGGTCGCAAACTCAATCCATACCGCAGACTGCGTGAGCCCGTCGGGGCGAAAGGCGTGAGACAGAGCGTCGTTATTACGAACAACCCTTCGACAATCGACCAGAACCAGCAGCTCTTAGCCCGCTTCCCCAACCTCGGAGCTAGCGACGTGATTGTGCCGGGGACTGTTCGCCTCGCTTTCACTAGTTCGCTGACGTCGACAGACCCGGACCGAACCGTCGTTCAGAACCTGGGTCGCGCCATCGTGAAGAAGACCACGATAGCGATTTCTGGTAATGAGGTGATGTCGATCGACGACAGCGACGTCTATCATTGTTATCAGGACCTGTGGAAGACGGCGCAACAGCGTGAAGATGCGGTCTATCAGTCAGGGTAATGACACCAGCCGAAATAAGAACGTATCCAAACTTAGAATCGGGGCTGGTGACAAGTCAGATAACAACGCGAGTGACAACGCGATCGCGGCCGCTTACGGCAACCGCTTCTACACCCCGCTCGACTTTGAGTTGCTGGAGAGTCACATGCCCTACTATCAGAGTGCTTTGGCGGACCGCCTCGAATACGAACTAACGTTCAACGACTACAGCCGAGCTCTCATAGCCACCGACATGGCATCGAAGTATACGATCGACAATGTGTCGCTGGAGTACGACATGGTCACGATGCCCGAACTCGCGCGATTGATCAGATCCCAGTATGCCGGGCGCGTTGCCATACTTTACGACCGAGTTTTCGCCACCGCAAGATGACGACAGTCAAAACGACACATTGTGGAATATTAACGTCAACGTACCCGCCCGCTCGATGAAAGGTATACTGATGCTGTTCGAGGAGGGTTTATTCGCGCTCGGGGTTAGAAAAACCGACACATTCTATAACCCCAAAATCACAAAGGTAGAGGTGACGATCGAGGGAGTCCCCAAGCAACTCTACAGCGTGGGTCTTCGCGCACACCAGCAGTGGGACGAAGTCAGAAAGCAGTTTCCTGCCGGTTCTAAGCGCTCCCCGGAGGTTGCCGCGGTTGCCAAAGACCTGCAGCTCTCGGACGTCTCCCTCGCGGAGTTCCTGACTACCAAATATGCGTTATGGCTAGACATGCGAGCTAGCAACGACGACCAAATGCACGGTAGTGGACGCCAAGTTGAGAACGCTAGCGAGGGTGTGACGATCGAGATAACCAAAAAGGCGTATGTAGCTGGGCCATTGAACGTGTACTTATATATAATTACAGACGCACAAGTCAACATCGAAGATGGTCGACACGTCTCAGCGCTCTACTGATTTAATAAATCAATCTAAAGATTTAACTCTACCGAAAGATGCCCACTCTGCCATAATATGTGGGCAGACAGGATGCGGAAAAACGGTTTTCATCCTGGACTTGCTCGAGGGGTCCTACCGCGATGCCTTTCGACACATTGTGATCTTGTGTCCCAATGTGCGGCACAACGATACTTATTAGCGGCGCCCGTGGATATGGGGCGACCCTGAGATATACGTCTTTGACCCCGGCGACAGGCTTCACGATTGGTTGCGTGTCTTCTACCAAATATTCCAGGGCGAGCCCACCCTATATGTGATTGACGACTGCTCGGCCAAGGCGGCGATGACCAAAAAGAAGGACATGCTCTCTGAGCTCGCATTTTCTGGCCGCCATGCGGGGCAAAGTGTATGGATCTCCACTCAGAAGCACAACGCCGTCCTCAAGGATCTGCGAGAGCAAACTAAATGGGTCGCCCTCTTTCACTGCAAGGACCGAGACTCATTTGATGACTGTCTTCAAGAGAACGACGTTATCCCAACGCGCGAGGAGCGCCTGGAGGTTCGACAGATGCTTTCGGAAACTAAGCACGCCACGCTTCTGCTAAAGACTGATCAACCCACAAATTATGAAGTTATCAATTAATTATTCAGTAATTATTAATCAATTGCTTAGATTGTGTTTAGCGCTCGTTAGTAACTGCTGAACAATGCTTAACAATGCTGAGCAATGCTGAACAATGCTTAACAATGCCTAACAAATGCTTAGCAATTGCTTAACAATGCTGAACAAATGCTGAACAAATGTTGAATAATGTGGGATTGCTCCGCTTAATAATTTTTCAGCAAGTATTGCTTTGTTGCGAGCATAACGGTGATCATAAGTATCGGGTGGTGCACTTGGCAATATGTTAGACTTATGAGACTTGTCAGAATAGTACACCCAACAATGGAAGAAACACTCGTGCCGACTGTCGGTACGACTGCCGACACAACTGAAATTTCTTTCCTGAAAGATGGAACACCTGTCGGCACGACTGCCGATACGGTATCTGCCCAACCGCACCAGCTCAGGGGCGGCAGTGGGATGAAGGAAAATGAAAACGCGGCGCGACGCGAGCGGCTAGCTGCGCTGGTTGCTGGGGGACAATCGGAGCATTATCTCGGTAGGCGTCTCTCAGTTTGTCAGGTGGATAAGATGTCAGATGCGGAGATTGATAAAATGGAGTTTGTTACCTGATCTGGAGCTACACAGGATAAAAACTCGATAACCCATTTTTATTATGGTGAATCACATATGTGACTGGAGAAATGAGACTTATGGGTTTTGTGATCAGTGTAGCTCTTGATCAAATAACACACTCCTGTAGCATGATACTGATCTATAATGATGGAATGGAAAACAGTGCAGATCCTGATCGGACTTGTGCGTAAGTACAGGCTGATCTGGATCTACATGTGCACTGGTTGCAAAATATTAAGACCCATTTCTGGAGTCGCAGCAACAAATATATGTCTCAGTAATGTGTTAGTGCAAGTTGTAGAGTGAGATTACATGTTGTTAGAGTGGATGGTTGGTCGTGTGAACGTGACGTTATAGGAATCACGATTTGCCTGGTTTGGCCCTCCGGTACATATGTTTTTATTGTGGGCTCTTTTGTTACCTGGGAGTTGAATTGGGTTATTTCCCATTAGAAAAGTAGCAAGATTATTACTGATCCTACTGCTTTTGGGAGGGGTCCAAGTGATTCTGGTGTGGCGAGGACCTGGCATCCGATCAGGAATATTCTGATCTCAGGACTGAATATATATATTTTTTTACTGTAAATATTCAGTTCTTATCTTGGGATTTTCCCTCCATTTGTACATGTACTTGAACATGTACTTATATAGGTAATATATGGGATTTAGTACTAACCCATTGACCCGGAGTTAAATGACCTTAGCTGTTGATAGGCTGTTAAACCCCAACACACAAACATATATGTTGTTTGCAAATGTCCTAAATAACATCTGTATTATCATTTATCAGGTAACCAGCTTTGTATTGACCGAATACGTACTGACTGATAACATCATATCGTATCAGGCATTCACCTGACAATAATATCGTGTACGCAACTAATTGAAAACTGATGTATCATTGAACGAACAGCGTCACATGATTTTACCGATTGACGCCAGTGTAATGACACAATGTAAACAAGCATGCGTTCCTTTCAATGAAATCCGCGCCATATTTCCACATTCTATAGTATAAAATGTTACCTGATAATTTATAGAATACAGAATACCATGCTAGTGTGTATTGATACCATGGTTATCAGGTTCGTCTCGGAAACAGTGAGCCTCAGAAACAGCGAGCCTCGGAATTCCTACATGGTTCCTAGCCTTGCTTGATAAACTTGATATCAAAAGATACTCGCATTGTATTCTGTATGTCACAGATTTTTACTACTTTGCGGTTTGATAGAGATAGTTCAAGCGTGTGCACAACTTGAATTATGTAAATTATTTTATTGCATAAAATAGGCTTACACAGTGTAATAACACAGCGTAATACAAATCATAATACACTAGTGTAATAAATATACAAATGTGGCCCGTACAGAAAACAAGCTAGGTGGTCATTTACAGCTTTGATGTATTGTGATGTTCATATGCAATAGTAGTATATAGGGAGTCAAAATGATACAACCAAATGTGGGAGCGTTATTGACACCCGTTACAGCTCCCACCACTATCGAAAAACGTTGTTTTTGTATAATAGCATAAACTAGCGACCAACAGAAAAATGTGAAAAAAGCTAAGAACTGTACGAGGTAAATTTCTCATAAATTTTATAAAATCAAAGATTTTACAAAATTTATGTGAAATTAAAATTTTATAAAAATTATTTAATAAAGAAAAGTGTGTACCAGCACCCACAAAAAGTAACATAGAGGGAGTCAAAATGATACCACCAACGTTTTCAACATTATTGAGCTGTATTGTAGCTCCCACCACCAACCAAAATTTGGTGGTGGTATTGAATGATAAAAAGTGGTCTTGTAGTCCAATTATATTGGTGTCATAAATACATCATGTTTTTTTCACGTCCAATTGAACAGATAAATTTAATAGGTCATAACAAAAATATTATAACAAAATGGATAAGAAAATACGCAACGAATTGGAATCTTGTAATGCCTTTGTTGAAGAATTTTACGGTGTAGAAACAGCATTAAAACACTATAAAATGACAACACTATGCGATATCGAATACATGAAATATCAGCGTAATTTATTACGCTCCGATGAAAACGTTGCATTTACAATATTATACCGGCAATTATGCCGCTGGTACAATGATCAAATTCGCGAAATGAAGCGACTAAATAGGATCAGAGAAACCGAATCACTACCGAAACATTATCAAACTAATTTTATAAAACCGTTTAAAATCAACGATTCGTTTACGGATATGCATTTCTACGATATCGCTTTTAACGAAGAATTTGGACAATTATTAGAAGAAATTGGAAATTGAACAGAAAAAACACTACAAATATTATTAGAGAAAATGGATAATAAAATACAATGGGAATTGAAAGCTTATATAATTAATTTTATAATTTTCTTTAAATAAATTATTTAATAAAGAAAAGTGTGTACCAGCACCCACAAAAAAATATGTGTACTCATAGTCGTCATTATGAGAAAAAATTGAACCCAAAAATTTATTCAGAATTTTTCTCCTCCAATATAGCTAATTTAGTTTGCAGATCAGCAACTAACTCTACCAGCTCTAGTCTACCACGTCCCCCCTTAGCCACCTGACATCGCAGTTGCTTATGTCTACAAAGAGTTTGGGCACTAACGAATTTACAAGGGCATCTGGGGCATTGAAATTGTGGGGGGACACAAGGAAATTTTCTACGTCTCGATAGATGCCTTCGTAGATAGTCTTTACAAGCAAAAGTCTTACAACAAGTAGCACACTCCATTATATATGTATTTTATATACATATATTTATATGTTTATATTCAATTGGACGTGAACAAAACATGATGTAAATTTTTCACGTCCAATTGAACAGATAAATTTTATAGATTATAATAATAATTTCACAGAGATTATTGTAACATTAATTATATACAGAAAATATGATAGCTTCAGAAACTAGAGCAGAAATCGAAAGTTTGAGAAGAGAAGCCGAATCTCTAGGGATTACTTATAGTAAACGGTTGAGAGTTAGGGGGTTAACAAAGCTGATAAATACCACAAAGAATGAGGCGTTTATGAAGCGATTTGCCGAGCCCACAAACGAGGAGCCTTTAAAGATCGCTCACTAGCAGAAAAAGTTAGTAACAGAATTCAAAAAGAAAGTATTGTGGGGTTAAGGGCTAGTGTAATAAAGCCGTCAAGCACCAATAATTTGTCCCAAATTAGACGCACAGGTGACCCAATACCAAATAATAAGACAAAATCTATCGTTCGCGCGATAGTGGAAAACGGTGAAGAAATATTGGGGGCTCACGATGAAACATTGGAAAAGGTAGAAAATGGAAGACGGGTAGTTACATTATCCTTTCGTAAAAACCTATAACTATAATATTTCACAAAAATCTCGGTAGCGAACCACTATCGTCAATGAAAACCGTTAAAAAATGGTTGTCAGATAAGGATCAAACACGAGTAATGTCCGATAAAATAGACAGACCGAATACAAAGTGGAAGTTTGTAAGATGGGTAGAGGTTTTTGTAAAGCTAATACAGGGCAGTAGGGGAATAGATTTGGGACTACAATCCAAAGAAGCAGCAGGAGGAGAACTTCCAGAATGGTTGAAGAATAAAAAAGGTATGTATTCTTTATATAAATATAATGACGACCTTTGTCTGTTCAGATGTTTAGCGATGCACACAACAAGTAAAAGATCTGACTGATGTACCGACAAAGCGAGAGAATTTATTAAACAATACCACGGTAATAAGGTTGTTTCTCCAATTACTTTTGAGGACATGAAAAATGTTGAAGAGTTTTTTAAAATCGGTATAGAAGTATATCAACCCACCGAATGTGATGTATGGTGGTTCAAAAAGGTACCAACGCACTATAAGGCAATAGGTAATAAACCAATGACAATAGGACTGTTTAATAATCACGCATTTCTGATAAAAAACCTTAAAAACCTATCTAAAATTTACGCCTGCGATAATTGCAAACAGAAATTCACGAAAGCGAGTAATATGAAGAGACACGGACCAAAATGTATGAAAGGTGAGACAAAAGTAATATGTGATGGTAATTACTTAGAGCGCCCGCGTTCGTCGTTCGAGAAAGCGTTCTACCCAGAAAGTTCTAACAGTTATGGTCCGATCGATTGGATGTACTCTGTGGAAAAGCAGGAGGGAATTCACATTCACCACGAACAGTGTGGACATGGGGGTGAAAGATGGATTTTAGGAGCTCCAGTAGATGGATACTGTCCAGAAAACAATACAGTATATCAATATCACGGATGTTACTGGCACGGATGCGAGATTCATGCAAAGCATAGAAAAGAAGAACGCGCATCCACAATGAGAAGAGAGAAATTTATTAGAAGCAAAAAATTCAACCTAGTAGTTATGTGGGAATGCGAATTCCAAAGAACGGGTAAAGACATAAAGATAGGTTGCAACACTACTCTTTATCAATATCAGATAGTATACGATTTTGAGGCATATCTCAACCCCGAATTTGAAACTCTCGGTAATAATCTAGAGTACGAAGCTGAGCACGTTCCGGTAAGCGTTAGTATAGGAGATAATTTCTCAGGAACAGTAACTCATATTTGTGATAAAGATCCTATAAAACTTATAGAAAAATTCGTAGAAGATTTGAAAGTCAGGGGAAAAGAGCAACAGTAGTAAGTACGATATAAATTTAATAAAGAAATACCTAGTAGGCGAACTGGCATCAACAAGAAAGAAGTAATGGTCGGAAAACGGGCAAACGCAACAATATTTCTATTTACTCCAGAGTTTAGATTTCTTGATGTAATACTTTACCAAGGACCGGGTGTAAGTTACGATAGTTGGATAAAAGCCTACGACTGCAAAGGACAGAAATCTTTCTTTCCTTACGAGTGGTTCGATTCTCCAGACAAACTGGATTACCCAGGACTGCCTGATATAGAGAATTGGTATTCCAAACTATCTGGGAAAATGTTACTAGACGAAACAGAATTAAGCAAATGTCGTAGAATTTTCAAAGAAGAGAATATGGAAACCTTCAGAGATTGGTTGAAATATTATATCGATTTAGATGTAGCACCGTTCCTAGAAGCGGTGGAAAAAATATGCGAATTTTATAAACACAGCAGGTGTGGATATTTTCAAAGATGCGGTAACACTAACTGGAGTAGCTATACAATATTTATTGAGAGGAACCATTAAAGAACAAAAATCTTCAAAGACGATTATACCGGAGGATGCTCTATATGCACCAAAAGAAGAAACATACGAAATGATGAAAGACGCTCTAGTTGGCGGTCCATCAATAGTATTTACACGATATGCCGAAGCGGGCGTTTCAAATATTAGATCTAATCCCACAGGAATTAACAAACCTTGCAAGGCTGTTTTGGGGTACGATGCAAAACGCGTTATATTTATCTACGTTAAATAAAGAGACGCGTGGTGGGAGAGAAACTATAACACCATATAGATACCCCGCATACCCTAAATTTATTAAAAAGTTTTGTAAAAAGAGTTTTATCTGGAGACTGGTTTGGGTTTGCGGAGGTGGATATAGAAGTTCCACACAACTTAAAACATAAGTTTTCTGAAATGTCCCCAATATTTATAAACAGAGAAGTAGACGTTGAGGAGGTTCCTGACCACATGTTAAAATATTTGGAAGATACTGGCCGAACAAGAGGAAATGGAAGGAAATTAGTGGGATCGATGACTGCCACTAAAGTATTGCTGTACGCACCGCTATTGAAATGGTATTTAAAACACGGCCTAGAAATAACTGGAGTTCATCGTGTTATAGATTATATTAGTGGAAAACCATTCGAATGGTTCGCAAAAGAAGTTACAGCCGCAAGACGAACAAGCGATGTAGAACCAAATAAGAAACCAGTAGCGGATATAATGAAATTATTAGGAAACTCGTGTTGTGGAAAAATGATAGAGGCAACAGAGAGACATTTAAATACGACATATACACAAGACGAAACCTGTGTTGATAAAGCATTAAGATCTGCATTCTTTGACGATTTGGAAGAGATAGGAGATGCGTACGAAATATCTTCAAGAAAACCCAGGTGTGCAGTAAAGAGACCCTTCCACTGCGGAATAGCGGTTTATCCACTAGCTAAATTGAGAATGTTGGAATTTTACTAAGAATTTCTAGACAAATACGTAAAAAGAGAAGACTTTGAATTAATACAGATGGACACGGATAGTATGTATATAGGAGTTAGTGGAAAAACAATAGAGGAATTGATTAGACCTAACTTACTAGACGAGTTTGAAAAATAAAAAAAGAAATGGTTGGCTTGGGATAAATGGAGTGAAAGAGAGCCCGGGCTTTTCAAAATGGAATTTAGCGGAGATAGAGCGATAGCGTTATCTAGTAAGTGTTATTTTGTAGAAAAAAAATTAATTCTAAAGATAATTCGGAACAAATTAAAATTAATAAAAACTCTGCGAATGGAATGTCCAAGAGAACTAACAATTTAAATTAGGATAGATATAAACGAGTACTAAGTGAAACTACAGAAGATGGAAAACACATTATAGATGTAGCACAAAATAGAGGAATTAAAATGAAAGACGGTGTTATGAAAACGTACTGTCAACAAAAATTAGGACTCTCGGCGTACTACGATAAAAGACGCGTGTTACCAGACGGAATACATACAGAACCTCTTTAATAATTTTAAGAAAATTAACAATCTAAAGACTGACGATCCGGGGGTAGCTGGGTGTCAGAAGGCACCATAAGAAGTTCTTCGCGAACAAACCCGCGCGATGGACCACCATCCAAATAATAGAGCACAGGCTCATCGGGTTTGGTAATAGATCGATCCAGATGATATACATTCAGAGACCACACGGGATCAGTAGCGCGGCGCCGTCCACCTTCGAGCTCTCCCGGTTGATATAGGTACCGGACGGCAACATCCGATGGAAGTCGTTGCCCCGCTAAACCAACGGGTCGGCCGCGCGAGACGGCAGAGGGCTTGCTCGTCACCTTTTTTACCTTGATGGCATCTACGGGCTTCTTACCGATCAATCTGGTCACCTCGCCGTTCAGAGCGGAGACCACGGCGGGCAGCCGGGTCACCCACTCAGTCGATCGCGTATGAGGGTCTACAAGCTCTTTGGCATATTGGTGACCGAACGGCCTCTCAGCCAGGGTTCGATTGAACCGCTCCACGATCCCCTGGTCCCGGTGGATGTTGACGCGGCCGCGTCTGACAGAAACTTTGTGTTTAGACAATAGATGAGAGACCGCGCCCATGAACTCGCGGCCGGGATCGACCTGGAGAAGATTTGGCCATTTGAGAAGACTCCTTTTATATATTCGGGAAAGAGCCTCGGCCACCTCCTTAGACTCTTTTGTGGCCAACGGCTCAGCCTCCTAATAGCGACTCGCTACGTCAACAATTGTCAGTGCGTACTGGTACGTCTTGCGACCGACGCGATCGTGAGGGAGAAACAGGAGATCCGCTTGGTGAACTTGGTTCGGCACCGGCACGTCGAATTTCGGGCGCGGAATATTGTCAGGCGCGGGTAAATAGATCTGCCAGAGGGCCTGCTTCTTGAGCCATTCCTTGACAGCATTTTCGGAAACCTTGGTCGCCGCGGCGAGGTTCTTGATTGCCGCGAGTCCCTCCCAGTAGCCGCGGGGGCTGTAGTATGTGTTCGCTAGCTTGCGCGTTAGGCGAACCGATAGTTTGGTATCAAGTTTGCGCGTGTTCATAGTATGCGAGTATTCTAATTGATCAGACAATCTCCGACATGCCCTCACCAGATCGTCCGGTAACTGCGTCGTTAATAATAAACCTTTGTTGGAAGTTTCGCTGCAGCCCCAATCGCGATTTGGTTGGAACAGTAGAGGGAATTCTGGGGAATCTAATTCAACAATGTTGATGGAGGAATCAAACATCCGCTTTGCAAAAAGGGTGGCCGCTTTTTCGTCCTTGTGCCACGTCTCGAGAGAATCTTGAGCCAGACGGATCATACCCTTTGCGCCCACTAAACGGTGTTTAAGGACAGTGTAGCCTACATCAATCATAGCAAAATAAAGTTCGTCAACTAATATCGTTCTATATATTTAAAAAATATATATATATTTTTTAAAATAATTATTGCTTATTTCAATCTCGATTGAATATAGTAGCCGACGAGCCCCACCACACCCATTCCCACGACGATGAACGCGATCTCGCGGTCTTTTTGGGCCTCTGACGGTACATAGAAATCTGAAAGTTGGGGCTCGCGATCCAGCGGCGCGAGACTTTTCTTTGGATATGCCAGCGCGTACTCGCGGTTGGCTTCTTCAACGTTCTGGAAAGTTTGCGCGGCGTGATTTTCGCGGCGAAGCTCTTCGTTGACCCAGTCCAGATGGGCGGTTAGTTTTTTCGACCATGCTTCCTTTGCGCTATTGAGTTGTTCTACAGCTAAATCTTGACGCTTGCGCTCCTCATCCACGTCCGATTTTCCTATTTTCGAGAATAGAAAGTTGCTACCGCTGAACGCCAATGCGCTCACGACTGCACCACCTATCATTATTCCGATCGAAGCCATTTATTTCCATATATTAACAGGTAGAATTCCAGCATTAATTAGATAATCTCGGGTCCAAACTGCGGCCGCTACATCTAAGGTCGCGAGCCCTATGTCTCTCACAGTAAAGTCCAATTTGGGAGCGGACCCTCCTAAGGCCATTTGATAATCGAGCATACCCTATGCTGAAACCCGATATCACCACGGCGTGATAAAGCGCATTCACTATCATTTTACCATCGTGTTCAGCCATTATAATTATTGCATATAAAAGGGATCGCGATCAATGTTTAAATGGGGCGCATCCAATTGCGATTAGTGTTTCGTAACATTTTTAGGAACCGCCGTTAGAGTTGGGGGTCTGTTGTTGAAACGGTAAAGCACACACAGGGTGCCCACAACTGTCAGACCACCACCAACAACCCACGGGATCCAATCTCGATTGGATTTCCAATCAGTATTGGGAGTTGGAGCAATCGGATTCAACACTGTTGAGTGCGCTTCCAATTCGCGAATTGAGAGTGTTGTTGCAATTCCCGATTGCTCTGTCTCCGTCCCCGATTGCACCCCCAATCTCGATTGGAGTTTGGCCTCTCGAAGCTCGGCGAGTATTTTATCTTGTTTAACTTTTCAGGTGGCAGCTGTCGCCCGCCCAGCTGCCTGTCTTTTTGGGTTTTTATGTCGTGCTGTCCAACGTGCTCGGGTTCAACTTCAATCCCGATTGGGTTGAAGTTGGAGATTGTGGTTCCGTCACTCTCGGAGGTGTGTCTTGTGTCATCATTTTCTGAGCTTATTGTTCGTGGGCATATATGTTCAAATTGACAGTGTTTACCCGTGGTCAACGCGGTTGTCAACGCAGCTAAGTACCTTCCAAACTTGTGATAAATTGAGCAGCAGGCTGTTCTAAGAGTGTGTCCTATAAAAGGGTCAGTCTCTAGATCGCGAATCAATCCCGTGGTGTTTGGTATAGGGAGAAGTATACTAACGGTGGTTGCGTACAAATGAATAGCCGCTGATCCAAGAGTTTTTGTCATCTCTGCCCCCAATTTGGATTCGTATCGCGCATACATTTTATCAATCTCCGCATCTGACATCTTATCCACCTGACAAACTGAGAGACGCCTACCGAGATAATGCTCCGATTGCCCCCAGCAACCAGCGCAGCTAGCCGCTCGCGTCGCGCCGCATTTTCATTCGTATCGGCAGGTGTTCCACTCAACTCAATCGAACCCGATTGCTCTGTCGGAGTTGATGTTTCATTATCTTTCAGGAAAGATACCGTGTCGGCAGTCGGAGTTGAGATTTCTTCCATTAGCTGATCGAGAAGTTCGTCGCAGTTCATTATTGCTAAGTTTCTTTTAACAATTCTTACAAGTCTCATAACTTTAACATATTGCCAAGCGCACTCAACAGTGTTGAATCCGATACTTATGATCACCGTTATGCTCGCAACAAAGCAATACTTGCTAAACAATTATTAAGCGGAGCACCAAATTGTTAACATTGTTAAGCATTTGTTAACCATTGTTCAGCATTTGTTAACCATTGTTCAGCATTTGTTCAGCAATTGCTCAGCATTGTTAAGCATTGCTCAGCATTGTTAAGCATTTGCTCAGCATTTGTTAAGCATCGTTAAGCATCGTTAAGCATTGTTCAGCAATTGCTCAGCATTTGATCAGCAATTGCTCAGTATTGTTAAGCATTTGTTAAGCAATTGCTAATTAATTTTAAGAAAATTATAAAATTAATTAATTGATTACTTTATAAGGAGTTGGTTGATCAGTCTTTAGCAGAAGCTTGGCGTGCTTAGTTTCCGAAAGCATCTGTCGAACCTCCAGGCGCTCCTCGCGCGTTGGGATAACGTCGTTCTCTCGAAGACAGTCATTGAATGAGTCTCGGTCCTTGCAGTGAAAGAGGGCGACCCATTTCGTTTGCTCGCGCAGATCCTTGAGGACGGCGTTGTACTTTCGAGTGGAGATCCATACACTTTGCCTCGCATGGCGGCCAGAAAATGCGAGCTCGGAGAGCATGTCCTTCTATTTGGTCATCGCCGCCTTGGCCGAGCAGTCGTCAATCACGTATAGGGTGGGCTCGCCCTGAAATATTTGGTATAAACCGCGCAGCCAATCGTGAAGCCTATCACCTGGGTCAATAACGTATATCTCAGGGTCGGTCCATAACAACGGGCATCGTTGATAAGTATCGTTGTGCCACACAGTGGGAAAAAGGATCACAATGCGTCGAAAGACATTGCGATAGGGCCCCTCGAGTAAGTCGAGGATGAAAACCGTTTTTCCGCATCCTGTCTGCCCACATATTATGGCAGAGTGGGCATCAGAAACTCCAATTTTAATTGGGTTAGATTGATTGCTAATTTTCTTAAAATTAATTAATAAATCGTTAGAATGATTACTAATTTTCTAAAAATTAATTAAATCAGTAGAGTGCTGAGAAGTATCGACCATCTTCGATGTAATTATCGTCTGTAATTATATATAAGTACACGTTCAATGGACCGGCTCCATCCGCCTCTTTGGTTATTTGGATCGTCACACCCTCGCTAGAGTTCTCAACTTGGCGTCCACTACCGTGCATTTGGTCGTCGTCGCTGGCTCGCATGTCTAGCCATAACGCGTATTTGGTAGTCAGAAACTCCGCGAGCGAGACGTCCGAGAGCTGCAGGTCTTTGGCAACCACGGCAACCTCCGGGGAGCGCTTAGAGCCGGCAGGAAACTGCTTTCTGACTTTGTCCCACTGCTGGTGCGCGCGAAGACCCGCGCTGTAGAGTTGATTGGGGACTCCCTCGATCGTCACCTCTACCTTCGTGATTTTGGGGTTATAGAATTTGCCGGTTTTTCTAGCCCCGAGCGCGAACCGACCCTCCTCGAACAGCATCAGTATAACTTTCATCGAGCGGGCGTGTACGTTGACATTAATATTCCACAATGTGTCGCTTTTTTCTTTCGTCATCTTGCGATGTCGAAGAACTCGGTCGTAAAGTATGGCAACGCGCCCAGCGTACTGTGTTCTGATCAATCGCGCGAGTTCGGGCATCGTGACCATGTCGTACTCCAACGAAACATTGTCGATCGTATACGTCGATGCCATGTCGGTGGCTATGATAACTCGGCCGTAGTCGTTGAACGTTAGTTCGTATTCGAGGCGGTCAGCCAAAGCTCTCTGATAGTAGGGCATGTGACTCTCCAGCAACTCAAAGTCGAGCGGGATGTAGAAGCGGTTGCCGTAAGCGGCCGCGATCGCGTTATCACTCGCGACGTTATCTGCCTTGTTACCAGCCTCGATTCTAAGTCTGGTTACGTTCTTATTTCGGCTGGTGTCAATACCCTGATAGAACGCGTTTGCGCACTCTTGAGACGTCTTCCACAGGTCTTGGTAACAATGGTAGACGTCGCTGTCGTCGATCGACATCATCTCATTACCAGAAATCTTTATCATGGTCTTCTTGACGATGGCGCGACCCAGGTTCTGAACGACGGTTCGGTCCGCGTCCGTCGACGTCAGCGAAATAGTGAAAGCGAGGCGAACAGTCCCCGGCACAATGACGTCGCTAGCTCCGAGGTTGGGGAAGCGGACTAAGAGCTGCTGGTTCTGGTCGATCGTCGATGGGTTGTTTGTAATAACGACACTCTGTCTCACGCCTTTTGCCCCGAGGGGCTCACGCAGTCTGCGGTATGGATTGAGTTTGCGACCGTATTGACTCGAAGACATATTTTCAGTGAAACTAAATACCTCTATTAAACCCGTATTATCTTTAATACATAATTATAAAAATGGATGGTTACGATATTGACATGGATGAAATCGGCAGAGACGATTACCTCGATGGTGATGATGATAACGATAATGAAACTACATTCTTAGAGACGCCAGTTCCAATTCGTGAATTAGGGGAAATAGGTGGCGCTACCAACACCATTAGTCTAAGTCAGGAATTAGTCAAGTCAACTGTAGACGACTACTACAACAATTTGGCAGAAAAAAGTGTGGTCCCATCTGTCGGCCGCGACTACTCCAAGTGCGAATTGGATCTGCGTGGTAGGTTGCGACTAAAAGCATCAAATGTCCCGATCGTCAACATGAGGACCGGAAAACCCCTATCGCTGAACACCATTGCTGGAAGCCGGGGCGGTGGCCAAATCATAAAGAACGAACTAGGATTCGTAGATTGGGCGCGTGGTAAAACAATTATGCCGACCCGCGCTGTAGAGGTCCTACATTATACAGACGAAACGATGGAAAAGACGGCCGCCGCGATAGAAACTGTCGAGATCAGCGAGGTCCCTCGTGTAGCCACCGACGCTATTCACACAATGGAGCTCAGCGAAAGTGAGATAGACGGAATACTCAGCACGATGGATGACCCACCGTTACCTCTTCGCGAACTCCGGGGACTCGATAAGGCTATGCAAACAGTCCGGGGCGAATTGGTCCATAACCTCGCCATACTCACGGTGCTGGATGAACATATCGCGCTGGAAGAAAGAAAACTGGAGGAAGCCCGTGACGATAGAGAATCTACCGAGCGGATCACCGAACGACTGCGGTCTTTGCGGGATGAAAGAGAAGCTCGCTCGGAGGCTGCATCGGCTTGCCGTGAGGCTCTCCGCACCCAAATCAGTCGGATCCGCGAAACAATCTCGAGGATTCTGCACGAGGACACGACACTCGGTGAGCGTCTTCGCACTCTATTCAGAGAGCAGGGCGTCACGATATTAAGCATCCTCACAGCTGTCGGCATGACTATATCGACCATAGTTCTAGCTATCTAGATGCTCGTAGGTGGTGTGGCGGCTGCACCCGCGCCAGCACCAGCGCCATCCGGTGGAGCTAAGGAGTGGGTAAAAAAACAACTAAAAGCACTCGCCAGTCTCCTGGCTAAATTATCTATATTATCAAAAACAGCCGGATGGCCGGTCTCCTACTATTCTCCGCCACCAATCGAGATTGGAAGTTCCTAAAACCAAAACGTAAATAGTCCGACCGCCGCGAGGGCAACGACGAGCCCTAATTTCTCCTCCTCGTGTGTTGTGCTTCCAATCTCGATTGGTGTTTCCGCTTCTGTTCCCTCAACACTGTTGACGATTGACTTGGGGGGATTCAATTCGTGAATTGGGGGTGCTGGGTTCAGCTTCAATCCCGATTGTGTTGAGTGAGGCGCATCCAATCGCGATTGGCTTGGGGTTTTTATGACCGTCTTGGTGGTGGGTTTGATGATATCCGCGTTCACGTTCCCGTTGGTTGTGGCCGATTTTTTGATTGACGGTGACGATTACGATCTGATTATTGTAACCGTCAACCGGGTCGTCTCGTAATATCATATTGCTGGGCGCCATGCAAAGACCTATTCCAAATAAGTAGTCTACTGGGGTGCTGGCATTCTGCAAAACGTCTTGATAATTCTGGATCGCCTTCTCCATGTCCACCCTAGCTGAGATGGCGTCCTCTACAAGTGCCAAGAATTGTTTTTGTGCATCAAACGCCGTTCCCGTGCCCAGTATAGAACTGCGAGTTTGCTTCTGTGCGCCGAGGATGGCCCAAACGTACGTGCGAATGGAGTCGTTGAGGCGAGTAACCCCGGCCTGCGTGAACCCTAGACCCTTATCTAACATAAATGTACCCCACACGTCCTGAACCTCAGCAGCCTGCTGTATGTAATCGATGTCAGCCCGTTTCGGAGGTAACCAAATGCAGAATGAGATGCCGCAGTGCCGATCTCCAGACACTTCCGGCCCGAAGGTCATCGTCGCGGGGTCAAAATTCCCGGCGTTCCGACTGACAATGTGGTCGCCGGAGTGATCGTGTCTAAAATTAGTCTACGTCCAATTCCCGGACTGGCCCCGAATGAGAACGTCCCCGAGGCCGGTGCTGGTAGGAAATGCTTTCTGTCTCCAGTCCGCGTCTTTTGAAACGTTAAATTCGTTACACAGTCTTTCAAACGCCATACGGTCGTATGCGTTGGAAATGGGATCCCAGGCGTCGTCTTGAGGTAGTGAAATACCTAGTTCTTTGAGAATCCTCCTAATAGTATAAAACGCATGAAAGTTGTAGACACTTCGGAGCATGACATTCTTGGATGTCAGATGGTCTTTATGTGAAACTCCACACCCGGCTGTTGCGCACCATACAGCGAAATTTATTTGGTTCTGCCAAAACTGCATCGGTGTTGCTTTCCACCCGTTTACGGCCTCCATTGTTGTAATCTTGGGTAGCCTATATTGTTCAAAGATGTCGGGAAAGTTGGTGGTAAAGCCACTGTCTGGTCTAACTGTTACAGTTGGATGTACAAGGGGATTAACAACATCTTTTTGTGTGTATTTACCACCGACCGCGTACTTTGCATTAGAATTAAAGCTAAATGCTTTGGTATCCATTGAAAGATATTATTATGTTTGCTACTATCACTAATGTTCAAAAAGAGAGTTGTGAACTTCAAAAATCAATCGACAACTGCTGCGGAAAACGCCGGGTGGGCCTCAGATCAATCACCTTCACGGTTGGATGGCAGAATGTGGGAAAGATTGAAGGGTTTTACTATGTGAAGGATGAACAACAATTAGGTGTAAAGCTGCCTCACGGACTGTGGGGAATAAGACAGCTCAAAGATTTTGTCAACTCAGAGCTTGACGGTATAATCAACCTCACAGTATCGAAGGCTACCGGGCTCGCAACAATGACCATCAGCCCTGATAATACGGTAGTGGTCTCCCCGGCGTTAGGTATTCAACTCGGTTTTAGAGAGACATACTTCGTAAATAAAGGAGTGTTTGTCTCGGGTGAGTACGTCGGTGATAACCCGGTGGACTTCGCCTTCACGAAAACTCTCAGGGTGCACCTCAATCGGGTGAACACATCGTACAACGTGGTAGACGGATCCCTCAGCACATTACTGAAAACCGTGCAAGCCAGCGACTGTTTCTTTGGGAAGACCGTGACCTTAGACTTCCCACACCCCGAGATGAAAGTTTTGGAAACGGGGCACATCCACGAATTTACGGTCTCTATTCTTGATGATCAAGCGAGAAAGTTGAAGAACTATTACCCGATTTCGGTCGTCCTAGACATTTCCAATTGAGTATAGGTGCCCCAATATTATAATTCAATTTTAAGAAACTTAATTATTATGAGTATATACGGACCAGGTAGTTCTTCCATTGAACGGGATTGGGTGACAGATATAAATTCAAAGAATTTGGAACCGGCAGAAGGGGGATTCATCCCGACAGAGTCACAGTCAAGTCACAGTACGGCCTAATGATAAACCATGGTATGATTCCGATATTCGTAAAATAAGCAAATTAAGAGACAAATTACGTAAGAAAGCAATACAATTTGGAAGGGTGGACGACTGGAATAAATACAAAACAACTCGGAACAAAGTTAATAATATGAAAAAACATGCAAGAGAAGCATTTTACAATGACTTAGAGTTTAATTTAACAGAATCATTTTCAAATAACAAAAGATACTTCTGGAAGCTAGTTCGACATTTTGTGAAAGATAGCAAATCAAGTGGAACTATTCCACCATTAAAAACGACTGACGGTAATAGTGAAATTGTCTGTTTTCTGATGTTGAAAAAGCTAATTGTCTAAACAACTTCTTCAGTTTCAATATCAACGGTTGACGATAGCAACTCTACTTTACCGCCGCTTGAATTAAAAACTAACCAAGTTCTTGATATGATTAATATAAACGAATCTGAGGTCAGAGATACTATAAAGATTTTACAAATTAATAAAGCTTGTGGACACGATTTAGTTAGTCATAGAATGCTAAAAGGAACTATTACATCCGTCTCAAAACCTCTAGCGATCCTCTTCAATAGATCTGTCAATGAATGTCAGTTTCCGATGGCGTGGAAATTGGCAAATGTAATTCCCTTATTTAAAAAAGGGTGTCCGCAGACGCCTTCAAATTATCGACCTATATCGTTATTAAGCTGTCTAGGTAAGGAGTAGTATATAGGGAGTCAAAATGATACCACCTAACGGTGGTATCATTTCTCCTCCCTATATACTACTCCACCACCCCCCGAAAAATCAAAAATTGGTTAACGAGGAAATTGTCTCCCACCAACCACGAAATATTCAAAATTGGTGTCATAAATACATCATGTTTTTTTCACGTCCAATTGAACAGATAAAACAATAGTCTTAAAAAGGATTTATTTTTGACACCAATTTATGAATTTATTCTAATAAGTTTCTGATTTAAATGTGCCCACGAGTGATAGTTTATATTCCAACACCCCATTTTTCTCCTCCAATATAGATAATTTATTTCGCAGATCAGCAACTAATTCTACCAGCTCTAGTCTACCACGTTCACCTGTAGCCACCTGACAGTGTAGTTGCTTATGTCTACAAAGAGTTTGGGCACTAATGAATTTACAAGGGCATCTGGGGCATTGAAATTGCGGGGGGACACAAGGAATTTTTCTACGTCTCGCTAGATGCCTTCGTAGATATTCTTTACGCGTAAACGTCTTACAACAAGTCTCACACTCCATTATATATGTATATGTTTATGTTTATATTCAATTAGAAGTGAAAAAAACATAATGTTTTCAAGACCAATTGAACAGATAAATTTCATAGGTTATACAAAAGTATATTACAGAAAATATGATAACGTCAGAAACTAGAGCAGAAATAGAAAGTTTGAGAAGAGAAGCCGAATCTCTAGGGATTACTTATAGTAAACGGTTGAGAGTTAGGGGGTTGACAAAGCTGATAAATGCCACAAAGAATGAGGCGTTTATGAAGCGGTTTACCCGCGCCCACAAACGAGGAGCCTTTAAAGATATATCCAAAGCGGAGGAAGTAGGTAACAGAATTCAAAAAGAAAGTATTGCGGGGTTAAGGGCTAGTGTAATCAAACCTTCAAGCACAAATAATTTGTCCCAAATTAGACGCCAAAATAATAATAAGAAAAAATCTATCGTTAGCGCGATAGTGGAAAAAGGTGAAGAAATATTGGGGGCTCACGATGAAACATTGGAAAAGGTAGAAAATGGAAGACGGGTAGTTACATTATCCTTTCGTAAAAACATTAACATTAACGAGTCTGAACGCATGTCCGATAAACTCGCTCCGTATCTAACAACCAATTTTTATTTGAGATATTCATATTCGTACAAGCTAGAACATATGGAGGAAATTAAAAATGGAAAACCTAAAACTATAATATTTCACAAAAATCTCGGTGGTAGCGAACCACTATCATCAATGAAAACCGTTAAAAAATGGCTGTCAGATAAGGAGCAAACACGAATAATGTCCGATAAAATAGACAGACCGAATACAAAGTGGAAGTTTGTAAGATGGGTAGAGGTTTTCGTAAAGCTAATACAGGGTAGTAGGGGAATAGATTTGGGACTACAATCCAAAGAAGCGGCAGGAGGAGAACTTCCAGAATGGCTGAAGAATAAAAAAGGTATGTATTCTTTAGATAAGTATAGACGACCTTTGTCTGTTCAGGTGTCTAGCTATGCATATGACAGATAAAAAGACCCGACAGATGTACAGAAAAGGCGAAAGAACTTAGTAAGCAATATTTTGGTAGTAATGTGGTTTCACCAATTCCTTTTTCAGATCTGAAAAAGGTTGAAGAGTTTTTTAAAATCGGTATAGAAGTATATCAACCCACCGAATGTAATGTATGGTGGTGAAAAAGGTACCAGCGCACTATAAGGCAATAGGTAATAAACCAATGACAATAGGACTGTTTAATAATCACGCATTTCTGATAAAAAACCTTAAAAACCTATCTAAAATTTACGCCTGCGATAATTGCAAACAGAAATTCACGAAAGCGAGTAATATGAAGAGACACGGACCAAAATGTATGAAAGGTGAGACAAAAATAGTATGTGATGGTAATTATTTAGAGCGCCCGCGTTCGTCGTTCGAGAAAGCGTTTTACCCAAAAGGTTCTAACAGTTATGGGGCGATCGATTGGATGTATTCTGTGGAAAAGCGGGAGGGAATTCACATTCACCACGAACAGTGCGGACACGGAGGTGAAAGATGGATTTTAGGAGCTCCGGTAGATGGATACTGTCCAGAAACCAATACCGTATATCAATATCACGGCTGTTACTGGCACGGGTGTGAGATTCATGCAAAGCATAAAAAAGAAGAACGCGCATCCACAATGAGAAGAGATAAAGTTATTAGAAAAAGCAAAGAATTCAACCTAGTAGTTATGTGGGAATGCGAATTCCAAAGAACGGGTAAAGATATAAAGATCGGTTGTGACACTACTCTTTATCCATATCAGATAGTATACGATTTTGAGGCGTATCTCCAGCCAGAAGTTGAAACTACAGGTAATAGTTTAGAGTACGAAGCTGAGCACGTTCCGGCAAGCGTTAGTATAGGAGATAATTTCTCAGGAACAGTAACTCATATTTGTGATAAAGAATCCCGCAAAACTTATAGAAAAATTCATAGAAGAGTTTGAAAGTCAGGGGAAAAGCTATAAGAGAAGAAGTGTGGTCAAGATATAAGTTTAATACGGAATATTTACGTAAAAACCAAATCGCCAAGATCGAACAGTGGATAGAGCAAGTACCGGTTATAGGTTTTAACAGCAGTAAGTACGATATAAACTTAATAAAGAAATACCTAGTAGGCGAACTGACATCAACAACAAAGAAAGTAATGGTCGGAAAACGTGCAAACGCAACAATATTTCTATTTACTCCAGAATTTAGATTTCTTGATGTAATACTTATCTAGGACCTGGTGTAAGTTATGATAGTTGGATAAAAGCCTACGACTGCAAAGGACAGAAATCTTTCTTTCCTTATGAGTGGTTCGATTCTCCAGACAAACTGGATTACCCAGGACTACCCGATATAGAGAATTGGTATTCCAAACTATCTGGGAAAATGTTAATAGATGAAACAGAATTAAGTAAATGTCGTAGAATTTTCGAAGAAAATAATATGAAAACTTTCAGAGATTGGTTGAAATATTATAACGATTTAGATGTAGCACCGTTCCTAGAAGCGGTGGAAAAAATGTGTGAATTTTATAAACACAGAGGTGTGGATATTTTCAAAGATGCGGTAACACTACCTGGAGTAGCTATACAATATTTATTGAGAGGAACCATTAAAGAACAAAAACTCTTCAAAGACGATTATACCGAGGATGCTCTATATGCACCAAAAGAAGAAACATACGAAATGATGAAGGACGCTCTAGTTGGTGGTCCATCAATAGTATTTACACGCTATGCAGAAGCCGGTGTTTCCAATATTAGATCAAATGAAAGTAACAAACCTTGCAAGGCTGTTTTGGGGTACGATGCAAACGCGTTATATTTATCTACGTTAAATAAAGAGATGCCGTGTGGGAGAGAAACTATACACCATATAGATACCCACATAACCTAAATTTATTAAAAAAGTTTTGTAAAAGAGTTTTATCTGGAGACTGGTTTTGGGTTTGCGGAGGTGGATATAGAAGTTCCACACAACTTAAAACATAAGTTTTCTGAAATGTCCCCAATATTTATAAACAGAGAAGTAGAGGTTGATGAAGTTCCCACACACATGTTAAAATATTTGGAAGATACTGGAAGAACTAGAGGAAATGGAAGAAAATTGGTGGGATCTATGACCGCCACTAAAGTATTGCTGTACGCGCCACTGTTGAAATGGTATTTAAAACACGGCCTAGAAATAACGGGAGTTCATCGTGTTATAGATTATATTATTTAGTGGTAAACCCTTCGAATGGTTCGCAAAAGAAGTTACAGCCGCAAGACGAACAGGCGATGTAGAACCAAATAAGAAACCAGTAGCCGACATAATGAAATTATTAGGAAACTCGTGTTGTGGAAAAATGATAGAGGCAACGGAGAGACATTTAAATACGACATATACGCGAGACGAAACCTGTGTTGACAAAGCATTAAGATCCGCGTATTTTGATGATTTGGTTGAAGAGATAGGATATGCGTACGAAATATCTTCAAGAAAACCCAGGTGTGCGCTAAAGAGACCATTCCATTGTGGAATAGCGGTTTATCAACTAGCTAAATTGAGAATGTTGGAATTTTACTACGAATTTCTAGATAAATACATAAAAAGAGAAGACTTTGAATTAATACAGATGGATACAGATATGTATTATAGGAGTTAGTGGAAAAAACGATAGAGGAATGATTAGACCTAACTTACTAGACGAGTTTGAAAAAGAAAAAAATAAATGGTTGGCTTGGGATAAATGGAGCGAAAGAGAGCCCGGACTTTTCAAAATGGAATTTAGCGGGGATAGGGCGATAGCGTTATCTAGTAAGTGTTATTTTGTAGAAAAAATTAATTTCACTAAAGATAATTTGGAACAAATTAAAATTAATAAAAACTCTGCGAAAGAATGTCCAAGAGAACTAACAATTTAAATTGGGATAGATATAAACGAGTACTAAGTGAAACTACAGAAGATGGAAAACACATTATAGATGTAGCACAAAATAGAGGATTTAAAATGAAAGACGGCGTTATGAAAACGTACTGTCAACAAAAATTAGGACTCTCGGCATACTACGATAAAAGACGCGTGTTACCAGACGGAATACATACAGAACCACTATTGATTTAAGTAATCGGGGGTAGCTGGGTGTCAGAAGACACTATAAGAAGTTCTTCGCGAACAAACCCTCGAGATGGCCCATCATCCAAATAGTAGAGCACGGGCTCATCGGGTTTGGTAATAGATCGATCTAGATGATATACATTGAGAGACCACACTGGATCAGTCGCGCGGCGGCTGCCACCTTCGAGCTCTCCCGGTTGATAGAGGTACCGGACGTCAATATCTGATGGAAGCCGCTGCTCCTCTAAACCAACGGGTCGCCCGCGCGAGACGGCAGAGGGCTTGCTCGTCACCCTTTTAAACTTGATAGCATCTACAGGCTTCTTACCTATCAATCTGGTCACCTCTCCGTTCAGTGCGGAGACCACGGTGGGCAGTCTGGCCACCCACTCGGTCGACCGTGAATGGGGGTCTACAAGTTCTTTGGCGTATTGGTGTCCGAACAGTCTCTCAGCCAGGGTTCGATTGAAGCGTTCCACGATCCCCTGGTCCCGGTGGATGTTGACGCGGCCGCGTCTGATAGAAACTTTATGCTTAGACAATAGATGAGAGACCGCGCCCATGAACTCGCGGCCGGGATCGACCTGGAGAAGATTCGGCCATTTGAGAGGACTCCTCTTATATATTCGGGAAAGAGCCTCGGCCACTTCCTTAGACTCTTTAGTGGCCAACGGCTCAGCCCCTTGTAACGACTCGCTACGTCAACGATTGTCAGTGCGTACTTGTACGTTTTGCGACCGACGCGATCGTGAGGGAGAAATAGGAGATCCGCTTGGTGAACTTGGTTCGGCACCGGCACGTCGAATTTCGGGCGCGGAATATTGTGAGGCGCGGGTAAATAGATCTGCCAGATGGCCTGCTTCTTGAGCCATTCCTTGACAGCGTTTTCTGAAACCTTGGTCGCCGCCGCGAGGTTCTTGATGGCCGCGAGTCCCTTCCAGTAGCCGCGTGGACTATAGTATGTATTCGACAGCTTGCGCGTTAGTTTGGTATCAAGTTTGCGCGTGTTCATCGTATGCGAAGTATTCTAATATATCGGACAATCTCCAACATGCCCTCGCCAGTTCGTCCGGTAACTGCGTCGTTAATAATAAACCTTTGTTGGAAGTTTCGCTGCAGCCCCAATCGCGTTTGGGTTGGAACAGGAGAGGGAAATCTAATTCATCCAATCTCGATTGGGAGGAATCTAACATCCGCTTTGCGAAAAAAAAAGGGTGGCCGCTTTTTCGTCCTCGAGACAATCTGGGCCAGACGAATCATACTCTTTGCACCAGGTAAAACGATGTTTTTGGGCAGTGTAGCCTACATCAATCATAGCGTTATAAAGTTCGTCAACTAACATCGTTCTATATATATATATATATGTTTTTAATTAATTAATTTAAAATCTCGATTGAATATAATAGCCGGCGAGACCCACCACACCCATTCCCACGATGATGAACGCGATCTCGCGGTCCTTTTGGGGCTCTGACGGTACATAGAAATCTGAAAGTTGGGGCTCGGGATCCATTGGATCGAGACTTTTGTGCGGATATGCCAGCGCGTACTCGCGGTTGGCTTCTTCAACGTTCTGAAAAGTTTGCGCGGCGTGATTTTCGCGGCGAAGCTCTTCATTGACCCAGTCCAGATGGGCGGTTCGTTTTTTCGACCATGCTTCCTTTGCGCTATTGAGTTGTTCTACAGCTAAATCATGACGCTTACGCTCCTCATCCACGTTCGAGCTTTTCATTTTAGAGAATATAAAGTTGCTACCGCTGAACGCCAATGCGTTTACAAGCGCACCACCTACTATTACTGCGATTGAAGCCATTTATTTCCATATATTAACTGGTAGAATTCAGCTTTAACTAGATAATCTCGGGTCCAAACTGCGGCCGCTACATCTAAGGTCGCGAGCCCTACGTCTCTCACAGTAAAGTCCAATTTGGGGAGCGGTTCCTCCTAGGGCCATCTTTGATAGTCGAGCATAACCCGATACTGAAACCCGATATCACCACGGCGTGATAAAGCGCATTCACTAACATTTTACCATCTTGTTCAGCCATTGTTATAATTATTGCATATAAAATGGGTCGCGATCAATGTTTAAATGGGGCGCATCCAAATTCAACATTGTTGATGATTGGTGTTTAGTAACTTTCTTCTGAACACTGGCTGGTTGTTTTTTCTGGTATTTCCACACGCACAGGGCACCAACAACTGCCAGACCACCACAACAACAACTCCAATTCACGAATTTGGGTTCAATCGGATTCGCCCAACTCCAACGGTAGTTGGTATTGGGTGTTGAGTGTGCTTCCAATTCGTGAATTGGGGGTGTTGTTGTACTCAACTCTGTATTCAGATGTTTTGCTGTCTCCGTCCCCGATTGCAACCAACAATCTCGATTGGAGTTTAGCCTCTCGAAGCTCGGCGAGTATTTTATCTTGTTTAACTTTTCGGGTGGCACCGCCGCCGCCCGCCCAGCTGCCTGTCTTTTGGGATTTTTTATATGCGGTATGTCATCCAGTGGCGGAGTAAACACTCTGGTTCGATTGTGTTGGAGCAATCTGGTTCAACTCCGTCACTCTCGTGGGTGTGTCTTGTGTCATCATTTATAAATATTAATATTAGAGCTTATAGTTCGTGGGCATATAGTCCAAATTGACATGTGTTTACCGTGGTCAACGCGGTTGTTAGTGGAGCTAAGTACATTCCAAACTTGTGATAAATTGAGCAGCATGCCGTTCTAAGAGTGTGTCCTATAAAAGGGTCAGTCTCTAGATCATCAATCAACCCCGCAGTGTTTGGTATAGGGAGAAGTCTACTAACGGCGGTAGCGTACAAATGAATAGCCGCCGATCCAAGAGTTTTTGTCATCTCTGCTCCCAATTTGGATTCGTATCGCGCATACATTTTATCGATCTCCGCATCTGACATCTTATCCACCTGAAAAAACTGAGAGACGCCTACCGAGATAATGCTCCGATTGTCCCCCAGCAACCAGCGCAGCTAGCCGCTCTCGTCGCGCCGCATTTTCATTTTCATTCGGAGTCGTTGCACTCAACCCAGATCCCGATTGCTCTGTCGGATCATTATTGTTGGCAGTCGGAGTTGAGGTTTCTTCTATTAGCTGATCGAGAAGTTCGTCGCAGTTCATTTTTCTTAATTTTTTCAAAATTAGTAATTTAACTATTCTAACAAGTCTCATCACTTTAACATATTTATTTATTACAAAAATAATAAATGCGCACCACCCGATACTTATGATCACCATTATGCTCGCAACAAAGCTCGCAGCGGAGCACCAAATTGTTAACATTGTTAACCATTGTTCAGTATTTGTTCAGCATTATTCAGCATTTGTTCAGCATTTGTTCAGCATTTGCTAAGCATTGTTCAGCAATTGCTAAGCATTGTTCAGTATTTGTTCAGCATTGTTCAGCAATTGCTAAGCATTGCAATAGCTTATTACTTTGCAATAGCTTATTACTTTGCAATTTTCCTAATTTTATAATTTTCCTAATTTTTTCAAAATCGTTAGATTTAGTTGATAACTTTATAAGCAGTTGGTTGATCAGTCTTTAGCAGAAGCTTGGCGTGCTTAGTTTTCGAAAGTATCTGTCGAACCTCCAGGCGCTCCTCGCGCGTTGGGATAACGTCATTCTCTCGAAGACAGTCATCGAATGAGTCTCGGTCCTTGCAGTGAAAGAGGGCGACCCATTTCGTTTGCTCGCGCAGATCCTTGAGGACGGCGTTGTATTTTTGAGTGGATATCCATACGCTTTGCCTAGCATGGCGGCCAGAAAATGCGAGCTCGGAGAGCATGTCCTTCTTTTTGGTCATCGCCGCCTTGGCTGAGCAATCGTCAATCACGTATAGGGTGGGCTCACCCTGAAATATTTGGTATAAACCACGCAACCATCGTGAAGCCTATCACCGGGGTCAATAACGTATACCTCAGGGTCGGTCCATATCCACGGGCACCGCTGATAAGTATCGTTTGTGTCGCACAGTGGGACATAGGATCACAATGTGACGAAAGGCATCGCGGTAGGATCCCTCGAGTAAGTTGAGGATGAAAACCGTTTTTCCACATCCTGTCTGCCCACTATTATGGCGGAGTGAGCATCTCCAATCGTGAATTGGTATTGATTGCTAGATTTCTTAATTTTTTCAAAATTATGTATTAATAAATCGTTAGATGATTTTTTATTAAATCAGTAGATCGCTGATACGTATCGACCATCTTCGATGTTGAGTTGTGCGTCTGTAATTATATATAAGTACACGTTCAATGGCCCGGCTCCGTCCGCCTCTTTGGTTATCTGGATCGTCACACCCTCACTAGCGTTCTCAACTTGGCGTCCGCTACCGTGTATTTGGTCATCGTCGCTGGCTCGCATGTCTAGCCATAACGCGTATTTGGTATTCAGGAACTCCGCGAGGGAGACGGCCGAGAGATGCAGGTCTTTAGCAACTGCTGCAACCTCCGGAGAGCGCTTAGATCCGGCAGCAAACTGCTTTCTTACTTCGTCCCACTGCTGGTGCGCGCGAAGACCCGCGCTGTAGAGTTGATTGGGGACTCCTCGATCGTCACCTCTACCTTCGTGATTTTGGGGTTATAGAATCTGTCGGTTTTTTCTAGCACCGAACGCGAACCGAGCATCCTCGAACAACATCAGTATACCTTTCATCGAGCGGGCGGGTACGTTGACGTTAATATTCCACAATGTGTCGCTTTTGTTTTTCGGCATCTTGCGATGGCGAAGAACTCGGTCGTAAAGTATGGCAACGCGCCCGGCGTACTGGGTTCTGATCAATCGCGCTAGTTCGGGCATCGTGACCATGTCGTACTCCAGCGAAACATTATCGATCGTATACGTCGATAACTGGTCGGTGGCTATGATAACTCGGCCGTAGTCGTTGAACGTTAGTTCGTATTCGAGGCGGTCAGCCAAAGCGCTCTGATAGTAGGGCATGTGACTCTCCAGCAACTCAAAGTCGAGCGGGATGTAGAAGCGGTTGCCGTAAGCACCCGCGACCGCGTTGTCACTCGCGTTGTTATCTGCCTTGTTAGCAGCCCCGATTCTAAGTTTGGTTACGTTCTTATTTTTGCTGGTGTCAATACCTTGATAGACAGCGTTTTCAAGCTCGTGTGACGTCTTCCACAGGTCCTGATAGCAATGGTAGACGTCGCTGTCATCGATCGACATCACCTCATTACCAGAAATCTTTATCATAGTCTTCTTGACTATGGCGCGACCCAGGTTCTGAACGACGATTCGGTCCGCGTCCGTCGACGTTAGCGAAATAGTGAAAGCGAGGCGAACAGTACCCGGAACAATGACGTCGTTAGCTCCGAGGTTGGGGAAGCGGACTAAGAGCTGCTGGTTCTGGTCGATCAGTCGATGGGTTGTTCGTAATAACGACACTCTGTCTCACGCCTTTTGCCCCGAGGGGCTCACGCAGTCTGCGGTATGGATTGAGTTTGCGACCGTATTGACTCGAAGACATAATTAATTTTTTCAAAATTATTGAAACTATTCAAACCGTATGGTTTTGTCTTTAATACATAATTAATTTTAAGAAAATTATAAATATGGCTGATTACATGGACGAATTCGATCGCACTACCGGGCGACCGAGAAGATTACCTCGATGGTGATGATGATAACTTCGAGGATTCCCTCACGACACCCACCATAGAAACTCCAGTTCCAATCCAATCACAATTGGGTGACGCTACCACTAGTCAAAGTCAGGAATTACTTGAGGGAGCTGTAAACGACTACTACAACAATTTGGCAGCAGAAAAAGGCTGGTCCCCTCTGTCGGTCGCGACTACTCCAAGTTCAAATTTATGAGCGGTAAATTGCGACTAAGAGCAGCACTAACTGTCCAATTAGTTAACGGGAGGACCGGAAAACCACTATCACTAAACACCATTGCAGGAAACCGGGGCGGTGGCCAACTCATAAGGGACGAACTAGGCTTCACGGATTGGAAGAGGGGTAAAACAATTATACCGGCCCGCGCTGTAGAGGCCCTAAAGTCTACCGACGAAACTATAGCGAAGACGGTCACCGCGATAGAAACGGTCGAGCTCAGCGAGGTCCTCAAATAGCCACCGACGTTATTAACACTATGGAGACCACTTTCAGCGTCCAATCACAATTGGGGAAAATACTCAACGATGACCCACCGTTACCTCTTCGAGAACTCCGTGGACTCGATAAGGCTCTACAAACGGTCCGGGGCGAACTGGTCCTTAACCTCTCCAAACTCACGGCGCTGGATGAACATATCGCGCTAGAAGAAAGAAAACTGGAGGAAGCCGGTGACGATAGAGAATCTACCGAGCGGATCAACAAACTCCTGCGGTCTTTGCGGGATGAAAGAGAAGCTCGCTTGGAGGCCGCCTCGGCTAACCCGTGAGGCTCTCCGCACACAAATAAGTCGGATCCGCGAATCAATCTCGAGGGTCCTGCACGAGGAGACGACACTCGGTGAGCGTCTTCGCACTCTGTTCAGAGAGCAGGGCGTCACGATAGCAAGCATCCTCGTTTGCTATCGGCATGACTATATCGACCATAGTTCTAACTTTCACTGGTGGTGCGGCGCTACCACCCGCGCTCCAGCACCAGCACCAGCACCAGCACCCTCTCCATCCGGTGGAGCCAAGGAGTGGATAAAAAAACAACTAAAAGCCCTCGCCAGTCTTCTAGCTAAATTAGCTGGAAAGGCGGCTGCCGCACTACCTGGACTGATCGGAAGTATCGTTTCTTACTTGCTATCTATATTATCAAAACGGCCGGATGGCTAGCCAAAAATACCTGGGCTTTAATCGTGGCAATCGCCGGTCTCCTATTATTCTCTGTCAGAGAGTTCCTACAACCAAAGCGTAAAATAATCCGATCGCCACGAGGGCGATGACGAGACCCAATTTCTCCTCCTCGTGTGTTGTGCTTCCAATTTCAACATTGTTGATGATTGGTGTTTTTCCAATCGCGATTGGTCTGTTGATGGAACTCGATGGTGCATCCAATTTACGAATTGGGGTACTGGGTTCGATTTACGAATGGGGGAGGTGTATCCATTTGTGTTTTATGAAATCGGTTCCACTGTTGGGGGTGCGCTTGATGATATCCGTGTTCACGTTACCGTTGTGGCCGATTTTTTGATTGGCGGTGGCGATTACGATATGATTATTGTAACCGTCAACCGGGTCGTCTCGTAGTATCATATTGCTCGGCGCCATATAAAGACCTATTCCAAATACATAGTCTACTGGGGTGCTGGCATTCTGCAAAACGTCTTGATAATTCTGGATCGCCTTCTCCAGGTCCACCCTAGCTGAGATGGCGTCCTCTACAAGTGCCAAAAATTGTTTTTGTGCATCAAACGCTGTTCCCATGCCCAGTATAGAACTGCGAGTTTGCTTCTGTGCGCCGAGAATGGCCCAGACGTACGTGCGAATGGAGTCGTTGACGCGAGTAAACCCCGGCCTGCGTGAACCCTAGACCCGTATCTAACATAAATGTACCCCACGCGTTCTGAACCTCAGCAGCCTGCTGTATGTAATCGACGTGAGCCAGTTTCGGAGGTAACATTTTACAAGAAAACACGCCACAGTGTCGACCTCCAGACACTTCCGTCCCGAAAGTCATAGTCGCGGGGTCAAAATTCCCGGCGTTCCGACTGACGATGTGGTCACCGGAGTGATCGTGTCTAAAATCAGTCTGTGTCCAATTCCCGGACTGGCCGTGAATGAGAACGTCCCCGAGGCCGGTGCTGGTAGGAAATGCTTTCTGTCTCCAGTCCGCGTCTTTTGAAACGTAAAATTCGTTACACAGTCTTTCAAAGGCCATACGGTTATATGTGTTGGGAAATGGGATCCCAGGCGTCGTCTTGAGGTAGTGAAATACCTAGTTCTTTGAGAATCCTCCTAATAGTATAATACACGTGAAAGTTGTAGACACTTCGGAGCATGACATTCTTGGATGTCAGATGGTCTTTATATGAAACTCCACACCCGGCTGTTGCGCACCATACAGCGAAATTTATTTGGTTCTGCCAAAACTGCATCGGTGTTGCTTTCCAGCCGTTTACCCCCTCCATCGTAGTAATCTTGGGCAACCTATATTGTTCAAAGATGTTAGGGAAGTTGGTGGCAAAGCCACTGTCCGGTCTAACCGTTACGGTTGGGTGTACAAGGCGTTAACAACGTCTTTTTGTGTGTATTTACCTCCGACCGCGTACTTTACATTAGAGTTAAAGCTAAATGCTTTGGTATCCATTGAAAGATATATTATGTTTGCTACTATAACTAATGTTCAAAAAGGGAGTTGTGAACTTCAAAAATTAATAGACAACTGCTGCGGAAAACGCCGGGTAGGCCTTAGATCAATCACCTTCACGGTTGGATGGCAGAATGTGGGGAAGAGCGAATGGTTTTACTATGTGAAGGATGGACTACAATTAGTAAGTAAAGCTGCCTCACGGACTGTGGGGAATAAGACAGCTCAAAGATTTTGTCAACTCAGAGCTTGACGGTATAATCAACCTCACAGTATCGAATGCTACCGGGCTCGCAACAATGACCATCAGCAGTGATAATAAGGTAGTGGTCTCCCCGGGGTTGGGTATTCAACTCGGTTTTAGAGAGACATACTCCTCAAACAAAGGAGTGTTTACCCCGGGTGAGTACGTCGGTGATAAACCGGTGGACTTCACCTTCACGAAAACTCTCAGGGTGCACCTGGATCGGGTGAACACATCGTACAACACGATAGACGGATCCCCCAGCACATTACTGAAAACTGTGCCCGCCAGCGATTGTCTATGGCGAGACTGTAACGTTAGACTTCCCACACCCAGAGATGAAAGTTTTGGAATCGGGACACATCCACGAGTTGAAGATTTATATTCTTGATGATAAAGGGCGAGAGTTGAAGAACGATTACCCGATTTCGGTCGTCCTAGAAATTTCAAATTAATTAATTTTAAGAAAATTAGAATTAAACGCATGTTCGTAATATATATTATCAACATTATGAGTATATACGGACCAGGTAGTTCTTCCGATTGGGTGACAAATTCAAATAATTTGGAACCTGCAGAAGGGGGATTCATCCCGACAGAGGGCGACTTTTTAACTACCCAAAAAACAAAGGCCTTGATTAATAGAACTATATCGAGGGCCACGGACGAGATTAACAAGAGTCTACTATCACAACTTAGAGAATATGCCCTGGCTGTGAATACACAAAGTCGTGAAGAAACGCATACGGAACTAAACGAACTAGGTATAACCAAATTTAGAAAAGAGGCCCGGTTGGGGATTGATAAAGCCCGAGAAGACCGTAAGGCTGACATTACGGAGGTTTATGATGCGTTGCGCTTAGAAGACTCTCTCAGCAAAGAAGCTACACTTGCTGAATTAGACGGGAAAATAATCGATTTTCGAAATGAGGCCACGTCGGGTATTGAGAAAGCACGAGAAGACCACCAGGCGGACCTTATGAAGGCTTATGAGGTGTTGCGCTCAGAGGACTCTCTCATCAGAGAAGCGGCACTTACTGAACTAGATAAAAAAATAACCAAATTTCAAAAAGAGACCCGGTCGGGTATTGATAAAGTCCGAGAAGACCACCAGTCTAACCTTGCAGAGGCCATTGCGGAGGCTTATGATGCGTTGCGCTTAGAGAAATCTCACAGTAAAGAAGCGACACTTGCCGAACTAGATGAAAAAATAGCCGAATTTATGAAAGAGACCAGGTCGGGGGTTGAGGGGGTCCGAGAAGATCACAAAGAGGCCATTGCGGAGGCTTATGGGGCGTTACGCTCAGAGGACTCTCTCAACAGAGAAGCGGCACTTACTGACCTATATGAAAAAATAACCGAATTTAAAAAAGAGACCCGGTTTGATCTTGATGGAGTCCGAACGGGTATTGATAAAGTCCTAGAAGACCACCAGGCGGATATTACGGAGGCTTATAGGGTGTTGCTCTTAGAGGACTCTATCAACAGAGAAGCGACACTTACTAAACTAGATGAAAAATAACCGAATTTCAAAAAGAGACCCGGTCGGGTATTGATAAAGCCTTAGAAGGCCACCAGGCAACCATTACGGAGGCTTATGATGCGTTGCGCTTAGAGGACTCTCTCAACAGAGAAGCGACACTTACTGAACTAGATGAAAAAATAACCGATAAACTGAAACATGATCGTATAGCCGCGACCAAAGCTCTTGAGGAGGCCTCTTATGAGATTCGTACTGAGGCATATAACGCAAACAATGCGCTTGCCGGAATAGTGAAAACAATGAAAACACCAAAACGTGTCATAACAGTTTGGGCTGAGAAGCGGGGCCCATTGGTTGTGGGGCACTATGAATATTCGTTCGGTGCCAAAGCGAGTAATAAATATGGGGGATACACTATGACAGCTGCAGGTGAAGTTATCCAAATGGCGGTCTGCTCGGTTAATGCTAATGGTAAACCTGTGGGCGCGGTCGCGATAAATATTGTAGTAGATGGGGAAGAACGGGGGGTTGGAGTCACTAAAATCTCTGGAGATAGTTCGACGGTGGTTTCGTTCTCCGGTGATGATCGAATTAGACTTTCCCAAGGTAGTGTTATTAACTTTGTTACGAAAATCGGTGACTCAGAGAGTTCTTCCACTATTGTCTCATTGTTAATTGAACTTATTGTGTAAATACTAATATATTGAAATAAATTTAACTATGAACGAATCACCGCTTCCAATTGTCAATACCGATCCACCAACACTGTATTCAATCTCAATACCACTCCACCAACACTGTATTCAACTCTCAATACCACTCCACCAACACTGTATCCAATTAACGAAAAAATTACCGAAAGAAGTTCAGATTTTAGGTTGAATAATATCGTCGCTATGCAGGATATTTTAGTTAGAGAATGTGCAAATAGAAAAAGACACTCTAATAAATATAGGCGCGCGGCAAACATAGCTGAAGCATCTAGTACGGTTCTGGCAAGTGTTTCTGTGTTGTGTGGGGCGGGGACTGCTGCAACGCTATCTACAATTGTAATGATTCCACTTGCAGGGGTTTTGAGTGGAATTACCGTTTTATCTGGAACACTTTGTATGGTAATTAGGGCGGCGGGTGGAAAACTCGAGAAAAAAAGTAGAAAACATGATAGAATATCCGTTCTCGCTAGGTCTAAGAAAAATAGCATCGACGTTATGGTGTCCAAAGCGTTGGCCGATAAGAAAATATCAAATTTAGAGTTTGAATCCGTGGTGGAAGAAATGGGGAGATATGAAGAATTAAAAAATGATATAAGGATCAAGGCGCGCGCCACCATGCCAAAAATTGAGTGTACTGATTGGGATAAATTTAGGGTAAAACTTGGAAATAAAGTCGGAGGAAATGTTACAGCACCATTATAAAATAATTAAAAAAAAAAAAAAAAAAAAATAATAATTAAAAAAAAAATAAAATAAAAATAATAATTTAAAAAAAAAAAAAAAATTCTTAATTTTATAATTTTCCTAATTTTTTCAAAATTATATTGGTGCAGTAAACAAATTTACATACCTATACAACATGTGTTTTTCACTGAGAATTATCGGCTCTGTTTACCTCGGCTATCAATTTACGCATGGGCCATAACCCGTGTAATTGAAACATTGTCGTTACAACATAAATTAATTACTATGTAATAATAGGGAGTGTTCATCTTTAAATTATTAAAAAAAAATATAAAATTAATTATAAAATTAACAAAATAACGAACCATCACATGTTTTCTTTCGCCAATAGGTATTAATAAATAATTATAATATGCACACCATTTGTATGTTGTATAGGAAACTGATGAGTATATATATGTGTGTTGACCTTACAACAATTGGTCTCATCTCGTGTGTGCTATGTTGTTGATCCGGTATGACGTCCGTCTCGTCTGTTTAATGGTAGCAGTCTATGCATATGTGTGTATTTGGCGATGTAATTGTGTAGCTCAAAGGTGCCGGCCTAAAAGATTTCTGCCTAAGAGCTTTGCAATTTCGGAAACCAAATTCACACATAGGCTCGTCTTACTTCGCTGGTTTCTCTTAATAGAGGAATTGGCAATGGGGTTCAAGGCGACCCAGAATGTGAGCCAACAGATGCGTGGGCTTAAGAAAGGTCCCAACACCCCAGTGGCTGGGTGCCGGCTAGAAATCTGCCCAGTCGCTGGGGGTGTTGTGCACGAGTGGAGGCTTTTGCTATTTTTTTTTTTAATTTTTACAAATTATTATATCTTTATAAGCGATATCGTAGAAATGTATATTCGTAAACGAATCGTTGGGTTTTAACAATTTTATATAATACACCTTAGTTTCATATCCGATACGCATTATCCGTCTTAAGTGTTTGTATTTGCCTCTTGTATGGTTGACATAATTGCCGGTATAATATTGTAAATGCAACGTTTTTATCGGAGCGTAATAAATTACGCTGATATTTCATGTATCGATATCGCCTAGTGTTCTCATTTTATAGAATTTATATATAGGACTATAACCCCCGTATTCTTCGTAAAGTTCTTCAACACAGTTATAAAAAATTTATAGTATATATTACAGTAGTATAGAGGGATTCAAAATGATACCACTATTACAGTGTGTTTATGTTTCATCTGGAAGACGTAATCGTGTAATCTCTCTATAAAATGGACACCTAATTTACATGTTCATAACACGTGTAATTGGAACATTGTCGTCTGCTTGGTGTGATTATAACATAAATTAGTTCTGTTCATAATTTTCAATTTCTTCTAATAATTTTCCAATTTCTTCGTTAAAAGCGATATTGTAGAAACGCATATCCGTAAACGAATCTTTGATTTTAAACTGTTTTTATAAAATTAGTTTGATAATGTTTCGGTAGTGTTTCTCCGATCCTATTTAGTCGCTTCATTATATAAATTTGATACTTATACCGGCGACATAATTGCCGGTTTAATATTGTAAATGCAACGTTTTTTATCGCAGCGTAATAAATTACGCTGATATTTCATGTATTCGATATCACATAGTATTGTCATTTTACCGTGTTTTAATACTGTAGAAACAACAGCGTAAAATCCTTCATCCAAATCATTATAAACGTCCAATTCGTTGTGTATTTTATTATCCATTTTGTAATATTTTATTATAACCTATTAAATTTATATGTTCAATTGGACGTGAAAAAAACATGATGTATTTATGACACCAATTTTGAATATTTCGTGGTTGGTGGGAGACAATTTCCTCGTTAACCAATTTTTGATTTTTCGGGGGGTGGTGGAGTAGTATATAGGGAGGAGAAATGATACCACCGTTAGGTGGTATCATTTTGACTCCCTATATACTACTTAAGGTAATGGAGAGAATAATGTTTAAACATATATATAATCACTTGCACTCACAGAATTTGATTTACAATAGACAATCTGGTTTTATACCAGGACATTCTACGGTATACCAACTTATAGACATTCACCATCAACTATGTCAGGCATTTGATGAAAGGCAATCTACATGTATAGTATTTTGTGATATTTCTAAGGCTTTCGATAGAGTATGGCATAGGGGATTACTATTTAAGTTACGGCAAAATGGATTAAATGGTTGTGTCTTACACTGGATCGAAAACTACTTGTCGAATAGGAAACAGTCTGTATCAATACGGTCTACAACCTCAGATACCAAGTTAATAACTGCTGGCGTACCGCAAGGCTCGTTGCTCGGTCCTTTACTATTTCTAATATATGTCAACGATATAACTGACCATCTACTAAGTATTGTTCGATTATTTGCTGATGACAGTTCTCTATCATTTTCCACAACAAATACTGATGACCTAGAAGGCATAATAAATTATGACCTACTAACTATTGCTGACTGGGCTAAACAATGGTTGGTCAGTTTCAATCCTAACAAGACTGAAGCGATGCTTTTAACCCTAAGACTACTCGATCGACCTGTAAACCTAATCTTTCAAAACACGCCTATAACCTTTGTCGACGACCATAAACATCTCGGTGTAACGCTGAGCAATAACGGGAAATGGTATACACATATACAAAACGTAATTAATTCGACTGCGAGAGTGTTGGGAATAATGCGAAACCTAAAATTTAAGATAAGCAGACAGTCTTTAAACCAAATATATATCTCTATGAGACCTATACTCGAATATGCTTCGTCGGTCTGGGATGGATGTACAGAATATGAAAAAGATCCATTGGAAAAAATTCAGAATGAAGCTGCGAGAATAGTAACCGGTTTAACACGGTCAGTGTCACTTGATAATTTAAGGAAAGAAGTTGGATGGCAACTTTTATTTGTTCGACGTAGTATTCAAAAGCTTTCGATCATGTACAAAGTAACCAACAATCAAGTACCTAGTTATATCTCCAACCTGATTCCTCCCACTGTTAATAACGTATCTCGTTACAACCTTAGAAACCAATTTGATATAAATGTCCCGACTACTCGACTGCAAGTATACAAACAATCATTTATACCATCTGTGGTACAACTCTGGAATGAAACGGATCCTTCAATGAGAAATGTAGATAGTCTTAGACACTTTAAAACAGCATGCGCCAAACAATTATACACTCAATATGAAATACCACCATATTACTTAGTAGGAGACAGGTTTTCGTCAGTTATGCATGCAAGACTTCGTAATAAATGTAGCAGTCTCAATTCAGATCTTTGCAATAACCATATCAGAGAAACTCCCTACTGCGAGTGTAGCGAAATTGTAGAAGACGCTGAACATTACTTCTTTGAATGCAACAAATCATCATGCACAGCGTCTCATTCTACGCCAGTCACTGCAACGATTTCATAACCTGAACGCGCACATGCTTTTGAACGGCATACCTGAACAAAACAATGAATACAATATTATTATCTTCAATTCTGTACAAAATTATATTAAAACTACAAAACGATTTCAGTAACTTCGTTGATAGATGTATGTAACGTAATCCATATCGGATGTATTCCATTCGATTTGCCAATATCATTCACAACCACCGGTTATTAATGATCACTGAAATGTATTGTAACTAGCACTAATACATTGATGGATTTGCTCATGTAGTATATGTACTTGGCGACAAAAAAAACAACTTTTATTCTTTCTCCAAATCTCATATCTCACTATCCACCTCTTCTCTACCTTTCTGTCCGTTTTCATTCCATACATTATGTAAACATATATTTATCGCTTAATAATTGGTTTGTATCCGTGTTTATATGCCTGTATACATGTATTCATGTATCGCCATTGCTGTTGAATTATTGTACTTTGTAACACTTAGGTGAGGGCTGTAACTAATGTTGAGAGTACTTGTAGCCCGAGCCTATTGTATTTATATGCAATAAACTATGTTTAAACTAATCCCGACAGAGAGCGACTTTTTAACTACCGGAAAAACCAAGGCCCTGATCAATATAACTATATCGGACGCCACAAACGAGATTCACAGGAGTATAGCACAGCTTATAGTAGACGTCCTGACGGCAACTGCACAAGTTCGCGAAGAGGCACATACAGGACTTAAGGATCTCGGCGGGAAAATAATCCAAGTTGGGGAAGAGGATCATGCATCACTTACTGAACTAGGTGGAAAAATAACCGAATTTCGTGAAAAAGCAAAGACGGATCTTACAGAAGCATATGGGGTATTGCGCTCAGAGGATCGGGCAGGGATTGAGGGATTAGGAGCCCGAGTGGTTGAATCTATCCGCGCCGTTGATGAATCACTTGTTGGGATGGATGAGAAAATAAATCGAGTTCGTAAACGCGCGAACAAAGCACTTGAGGAGACCTCTGAAAAGGTTCGTGTTGAGGCCCATACCGCTATCGGGTGGGGCTTGCCGCATTGTTGAACACATCTGTAGAGCAGTTTAAGTTATTGCAAACACAAAAACGTGTTATCAGAGTTTGGGCTGAGAACCGGGGGCCATTAAATGAGGGGGCCTATGAATATTCGGTCGGTGCCAAAGCGAACAATAGATATGGGGGATACGCCATGACAGCTCCGGGTACACTTCTCCGAATGGCGGTCTGTTCGGTTAATGCTAATGGTAAATCTGTGTGCGCGGTCATGGTAAATCTCGAAATGGATGGGGAAGAACAGGCGAGTGGAGTCACTAAGCTCGCTGGAGATAGTTCATCGGTGGTTTTGTTCGCCGGTGACGATCCAGTTAGACTTTCCGAAGGTAGTGTTATTAACTTTGTTACGAAAATCGCTGACCCCGCGTGTTCTTCCACTATTCTTACATTGTTAATTGAACTTGATTTGCAAAATTTAATCATGAACGAATCACCGCTTCCGAATACGCTTCCAATACCAACAATGTTGGATACCAATCCATCAACACTGTATCCAATTCGCGAATTGGATGATATCGGCGAAATAAGTTCAGATTTTAGGTTGGATAATATCGTCGCTATGCAGGATATTTTAGTTAGAGAGTGTGAAAATAGAAAAATAAATGCTAAAAAGTATAAGCGCCCAGCGAACATAGCAGAGGTATCTAGTACGGTTCTGGCAATTTTATCTGTAATGAGTTGTGCGGGGGTTGCTGCAACGCTATCTACAATTGTAACAGTTCCAATTGCTGGGGTTTTGAGTGGAATTACAGTTTTATCTGGAGTACTTTTTATGGTAATTAGGGTGGCTGGTGGAAAACTCGATAAAAAAAGTAGAAAACATGAAAGAATATCCGTTCTCGCTAGGTCTAAGAAAAATAGTATCGACGTTATAGTGTCCAAAGCGTTGGCGGATAATGAAATATCAAATTTAGAGTTTGAATCCGTGGTGGAGGAAATGGGGAGATATGAAGAATTAAAAAATGATATTAGAATCAAAGCGCGCGCCACCATGCCCAAGATTGAGAGTACTGATTGGGATAAATTTAGGGTAAAACTTGGAGATAAAGTCGGAGGAAATGTTACAGCACCACCTGCAGGAAATTGTGATATTTTATAATTAATTTTTTAAAAATTAATTAAATAATTTATTTAAAGAAAATTATAAAATTAATTATATAAGATTTCAATTCCCATTGTATTTTATTATCCATTTTCTCTAATAATATTTGTAGTGTTTTTTCTGTTCAATTTCCAATTTCTTCTAATAATTGTCCAAATTATTCGTTAAAAGCGATATCGTAGAAACGCATATCCATAAACGAATCGTTGATTTTAAACGGTTTATAAAATTAGTTTGATAATGTTTCGGTAGTGATTCGGTTTCTCCGATCCTATTTAGTCGCTTCATTTCGCGAATTTGATCCTTGTACCAGCGGCATAATTGCCGGTATAATATTGTAAATGCAACGTTTTTATCGGAGTGTAATAAATTACGCTGATATTTCATGTATTCGATATCGCATAGTGTTGTCATTGTAAAGTGTTTAAATGCTGTTTCTACACCGTAAAATTCTTCAACAAAGGCATTACAAGATTCCAATTCGTTGCGTATTTTCTTATCCATTTTGTTATAATATTTTTGATATAACCTATTAAATTTATCTGTTCAATTGGACGTGAAAAAAACATGATGTATTTATGACACCAATATAATTGGACTACAAGACCACTTTTCATCATTCAATACCACCACCAAATTGTGGTTGGTGGTGGGAGCTACAATACAGCTCAATAATGTTGAAAACGTTGGTGGTATCATTTTGACTCCCTCTATGTTACTTGTGTTGGGTGCTGGTACACACTTTTCTTTATTATATAATTTTTATAAAATTTTAATTTCTCATAAATATTGGAAAATCTTTGATTTTATAAAATTGATGAGAAATTTACCTCGTACTGTTCTTAGCTTTTTTTCACATTTTTCTGTTGGTCGCTAGTTTATGCTATTATACAAAAACAACGTTTTTCGATAGTGGTGGGAGCTGTAACGGGTGTCAATAACGCTCCCACATTTGGTGGTATCATTTTGACTCCCTATATACTACTGCAATAAATAGAATGAAACATTTGTGTATGATTTAATATGAGATTTATTAAACTTCTTGACTGATTTCATAAGAAACTTGGCATTTATGAAATCATTAAACTTGTACAAAACATCAATTTGCTTTCAATTTACAATATGTCTTGCCATGAAATATTTTCCATTCTAGACACTGGATGATCCACCCCTAAGCAACTGGAATGGATTTTGATGTGTTAATTTTGCAGCCATTCCAATCCAATCGTCACAAAATGATTTTCAGACTAGTCAATTTATGAAAAGGGGATGTTTTTGTTCTCAAATATATGAAAATTTACTTGCAAAAAGTGCAGATCCTGATGAGACGGCTCGTCACGAGCCGGCTCATCTGGATCTACACTTTTTGCCAATACACACATTACAGGCCTGTAGTGTAGAAAGGAACATACAAATTAAATTAGCTCAATTGCACAAAACTAGCACAGTTACTAGTTATCACAAACAGACATTTTATCAAAATCCAATTTTTTCAGGCAATACATGTTTCCTTTTGGGTTCAGAATAAGATACAAATCTACAACTGAAGTATTTTGAACAGATCTGTTACATAACTTTCTGCACATATCTGAGACCCAGTAACATTAAATAGATTGTTTATGCCCCACCAGCGCCACAAAAGTGGAGGGGGTCTTTAATGTTACCCCTGTCCGTCCGCACCAATATATAGGGTATATATGGCTAGCCACCACAGGGATGGACTTAGTAAAGAATAGGGTTAGTTATATTAGCCACCTAAAACACCTTATTCCGTAGTACTCAGTGGGGCCTTATGTGGCTCGTAGACAAATAAACACAATTTTTAAGAACGTCCGTCCATCCGTCACCAACCTTGTAAGTTGTAAAACTTTTAAACCATACTAGCTACAGACCTGAAACTTGGTATGTAGCTTCCTTAATATGATTAGTAGATGCACAAAGTTTATTTTGGTTTTTGATTTGACCCACCCCGGGTCATGGATTATCTCTCCC